>CM023824.1:27370504-27485284 GCA_013266295.2 Branchiostoma floridae x Branchiostoma japonicum | reverse complement strand
GCCACATTCGCTGTATGTCGTCGTACGATTTTGATGTCGTAGGATTTTTAAATAGGCTGAGACAGAACGAACCGCCGACAAGGATCGATGTAAGACAGCATTTTCTGTAACAAGACACTTTTGTACGACATACACACGACTATCCAAAGAATGACCCTAAGTTGCGATCGTGCGTCGATCGTACAACGAATGTGACCGCGCCAATATTTAGGACTTTTCTTATGCCATTATATTTGTAACTTTGTAATTCTTTCAAGAACAGCCTTCGTTACGCACTGAAATCTGCAACGTTATGTGTGATTTGGAAGGTACACGTTTATAGACTGTGAAGACATTATTCATGGTAGAACCGATTTTAAAGTGGTTTAGTCAGAGTACGGGAAGTGATGTTCTTGGTTTGTTTATCTCTAGAGTTTTCAGCTTTAGCATTATTTGTATTTTACCTAGAACTTCACCGGTTATGTTCCGTAACGGTATAGAACACACTGTTTGTAACGGCCGGTCCCGCGGCAGGTGTTCGAACAGGTGTTCTCACTTCACCTGTTCGAACGAAGCTTCTCGAACGACACCGTTAGGGATTTTTTAAAGTTTGTTTTTCTCCGTTAACGGACATTAAGTTATATTAGTTTCATACTTCAATCTTTGATTTTCTATATCGCAGCTAGTCACTACGGTGATTGACCGTGCCTAGGTTTGTCCGCTAGTTATTTTCAAACTTCATTCTTTGTTTTTTCTATGCCGTATCTAACGTTAGTCACATTACTGTGAAATTTACTTTATGACCGTACCTAATTTCTTCCGCTAGACCACACATAGTTTACACTTTTTCACGTTCTTGAAGAATATATCCGTTAAATACGATTTAATCTACCCATGTGCAGACAACTTCTTACGTAAAATAAAGAAGTATTTCTTTGCTACTATATATTTTAAATCATTTTGGTACCTAAATGAAAATCACGCTAGCCTTCTTGTATGAATGTGGCAAATCACAAAAACATTTCATGAATTCAGCTAGCATTCATGCTGTTTATTTAAGCTAGTTTATTGATTTTATCTAAATTGTCTTTGCATTATTTTTGTTTTAAACATAGTTAGGCACTTGTTATCTTTTGCAACATTGATAAACATACATATGTGTACTTTTCTGTTACTTATGTATTGTATGTTTGCATGTAGTAAAGATGAAGCCTGTGCAAGCTGCGATGCTGGACGATCTCTGGGCCAGGGGGTTAATGAAGTTGGACCCCTGCTGCCCCCGATTATCAGCGTTAGTTGATGAGGCAGTGGGGGCCGGCCTTTCTATTAAGCAAATCAAGGTAAGTCGACTTCTTCACTATCATCATTACGCATATGCCGTATTCATCTGTTAGAGGTTTTGTATCATGTATAACTATGGTAAATGTCTCTGTTGTCTCGGCAATGTTGATAGCTTTGATAAAGCTTTCGTTTGAACAAGAAACACCAAAAAATGAATGAATGAATGTATCTAATTATCGTTATATCTGTAGAACTTCATCTTCCGAATGAAGACGAGGACCGGGATGGACAGCTGGGAGCAGGAGGATGTGGACAGGGAGGTGCTAATCGCCCTGACCGTAAGTAAATATAGACTTTCCTGTAATAACAGGATCTAGGGAGTAAGTACACGTTCAACTTCACCGTGCACGCGTGAAGGAGTATCCTAACCAAGTAAGCTGTGTCGGAAAGTGACGAAAAAAGGAGCGACAAGTCTTCCAGTGTAGCCTGGCGTCTGTGGACGCTGTTCTTATATTTTACTCCGAAACATGTGTTTTTTCCTGACGTTCATTCGTCTCCTTCTCCTGTCATTTCTTTAAAAGTGTTGAAGATTTTGAGAGAAACTTTCTTGTGTTTTTGCAGCTGGATGAGCTAAGGGTCAGGCGAGGCACCTCCCTCCAGGACGAGGTCGCGACATTCATGGCCGTGACTGGTAAGATGCTCGCGATCGTATTTGATATTTTCCTTGCGGTAATGTTCCTTTTGTTATATGAGTAGGGAGGAGTCGTTCTTTTGCTGACATTTTATGTACCGCAATCGTTTCTCAGTAAGACCTCTGAAGCCGCATGCCCCTTTAGAACTTTATTCAGCCTGTTACTCTTGAGTTACAGGCTGAATGAAAGTTCTAAACGGGAACCATGCGGCTTCAGAGGTCTTACTGAGAAACGATTGCTGTACATAAGATGTCAACTTGGGAATGATTCCACTCTACTCATACATTGTTTCTTTTGTGAAATACAATGCTGATCTTTTCTTTCTTTTTTCCACTCCACAGGTCCGCAGAAGACGGGTCCGCAGCACCGGGCCTCGCCCCCTTCGGCTTCGGAGCCGCGGGCTTCCCTCTCCGAAGCTCCCCCTCTGACTCCGCGTCCGGCTGGCCAGCCTCTCTCCTTTGGAGAGAATGACTGCGGCCAGCTCGGCATCGCGGAGTCGGAGGGGCAGCTTCTGCCGACTCCGGTGGCCTTGTCGCCAGGTAAGATCATCGTCGATGTGGCCGCCGGGGCTCTGCACTCGGCATTTCTTACTGCCGGGGGAGAGGTTCTGGCCTGCGGCCTGAACGATGAAGGGGAGCTAGCGAGGCCCTACGCAGGGGAAGAGGACTGCCGGACGGTGACCTCCGTGTCCCTCGGCCCGCCCATGATCGCGGCCCAGGTATCCTGCGGGGACAGCTTCACTGCTGTCCTCGACACCTTGGGCCGCGTGTTCTGGTGCGGAGAGCTGAGGGTGAGTCTAACCATGTGTTTTATTACTTTGTGATATAGTTTCTTTGCACTTTGTTTATATACAGCGAGCTTTATATACAATGTATATCGGCATTTTTACATCTGTTTCTCCCACTTTTGTGCAGGACGCAGGCGGGGTGTACTACACCATCGGGCCCCGCCTGGTGGAGGTCACCCTGTGGGCACCAGCGTCCAAGATCTGTGCTGGTGCCCACCATCTGGCGGTCCTCATTGGCAATTCCATCGCCACCTGCGGAGCTGCGGACCGAGGGCAACTTGGTTGGGTCAGGGAGCGACGGGCCCTGAAACGATCATCTAGGGGTGAGTACCGTGATCAAGAGCTACTCTTGAACATATTCTTACAGATATGTTTGTCATCTCTCAGTACAAACGTCTGCGTGGTTCCATGCTTCATTTCCTGAATCTGTAGGTACGGTGGCTTTTCTTACAACCTGAGCAGAAGTTGTGAAATATTGATAATAACTCGTCTTTTTTCATGTTTTCCTACAGAGTCGTCCCTGACCCCGTCCCCCTGGACCACAGCCGCCCAGTTTGTCGACGTCTGCTGCGGTACATACAGCACCATCGGGCTGACCGCAGCAGGCGTCGTCTGGGGCTGTGGGAACAACCACCTGTACCAGCTGGGTAAGTCACTCAGTTTTATTTAATTCTATAATAGTGATTGTCCTGTGCCCATGAATCTCCAAGTTGTAGACTTAGTGTGGAATGGAAAGTGATCAGAAGCAGTGATACACATCTTCTCCTTTTTTTTACAACAGGAGAGGGTCCTCGTACCGTGTGGATGGCCAGGAAGTTGGAGGCCCTCTCCCAGAACAACCTGGTACAAGTGGCGTTGGGGGACGACCATGCCGTTGCCCTCAGCTCCTCTGGTAAGCCCACACTTGCTCATTATCCGGTTTATCTGCTATTGTTACATGTTCCCAGTCTCGTGAGGGTTAGACGTGTTTGTCGTGTATCGTAAACCTGTTGTATCTCAAGATTTCCTACACCTGTTATACCATTGTTCAGCTTCCAGGAGTAAAGCCATGTAACATCTATGACCAGTGACGTCTACTGCTATCCCTTGTGTATCAAGTGTGAAGTGTCCCTGACTGGTTTTCTTTCCTGTTTTGGATTTAGGAGCCGTCTTTGCCTGGGGCGACGCCTACAGCGGTCAGGCTGGAGCTGGCGCCATCGAAAAACAACCAATTGGCGCCCCCCAGCTTGTCCCCGGCCTGCCGAACAACATCCGGCAGGTCGCGGCGGGCCCCAGGCAGTCATTCTGCTGGACCAGTCAAGGTGAGTCTCAGATACACCGTTCTACATTGTAACATGTCACGTTGACTTTTTCACATGCACAAAATCCATTCATTGCGCACACATTAAAGCCTGCGTAAAGGTTCCGTTTCTTCACTCGTGTGAACCTTTACGCGAACTTTAAGGTGTGCTTAAAGACATAGAATATCGTGCGGTGTCATCTTAACTACACAGGTTGGTTGAAACTACTTACTATTACTTAGCTCGAGCTCCCGCTCGAACCAATCCTGAAAGCCTGCTCCACAGCACTTTGTCCTCCATGGCGTAGCTCGTTGGTATTATGAAGGTTTGTGTCACAACGTAGATTGCCTAAGTAGGTGATTGTACGTCTTCCCCTACCTCTTTTTCCTTTATTAATTAGCAGTAGGCTCCCAGGGAACAAGATGTGATGTAGGAATCTAAAAATAATTGAAATGAGACCTTGCCAGTCCGTGTGATTCCCGTTACATAAATGTACAGATTTCTGCCCTGTCTGATGTATGTGTTTCTTTGCTTTCTGCAGGCCATGGATTCGCCTGGGGATCAGGGGTCTCCGACCAGTTGGGAACTGGAAGAAGGGAAACTGAAGTGGCGGCCCCTGTCCCCATGGCTCGGCTGCCCGGCCCACTGCAGAAGATCAGCGTGGGCGGGCAGCACACCCTCGTCCTGGTGGAACGTCGAACTCCTCCTGCTCCTAGTTCAGAATAAATTGTTTATAAATGTACAATGATTTGTCTGTGATTTGTCTATGTGTAAGTGAAAGTAGAGATAAGGTATCGGTAAGTTGGTGAGAACAGGCGACGTGTCAAAAAAAGTGGTACATCTAGCAGCAGAAGCGTTCAGGTTCAAAACTTTAGTTTTGAAGTAATTCGTTTTCCTGACTTTACCTCCAGCAAAGTACTTCCTAGCGTGAAAGTTCATAGTGTTGATAGAAGTCCTTCTGAAACAGGTTTGAACTGTCATTTCCAACTCAAAAAACTTGGACTTTTGACTGTTCAACTCCAGTCCTTGTCAATGAATATTGGCTGTCATTCTTTGACTAAGACTGGAGTTAAACAGTGGAAAATATGTGTGTAAGTCCAACTTTTTGTGTTAAAGATTACAGTTCAAACTTGTTTCAAAAAAAGTAATTCGTCCCCCTGCCCTACAGCGTAGATAGGCTACATATCCTTTGATCAAAAGAACCCTGCTTAGTTTCCTTGAATACCATTTCTTCTGAGGAAAAATCTGGTAGGAGTGGGTAGTTTTGAGAGACACGTAGGGCGCAGTCTTATGAAATATGTCCAGTACACGGTGGTTCCTTACTCTCCAAGCAGACTCAGCAGAGGATAGGCATATTTTCTGAACTTTTTTCAAGATTTTTTAGACGTTTAGTCCGGCTTTCTATTCTGTTGGCTTTTCTTTCGAAGGAAGTCGACAAAATAGAAAACTCGGCCAAACGTCTAAATAGCTATAATAAAAAATATCCGAAAAAAGGCACAACCTCTGCTTGGAGAGTAGGCAGGGCCCTATTATTATTTATAATAGGACTGTAATAATAAATAATAATAATGATAATAATTATTCACATTCCGTAACAAGACAACTGAGCTTTATAGGAACATCATAACGCGTTAGCGGGTTAAAACAATTTCAATATAAAATTTTTTCTGAAATAACTCGAGATATTACAAACAGAGTGGATTTTCAATCGCATATATATAATAGATCAAGTGTTGTCACAAGTTAAACAGCTAGCCGTTTCTTGTGTGGTATTTCCCTCAAGTAATATCTCTCTGTTTATACAGTAGACACTGTTCAGTTTATTTGTTTATTTGGATTTTTAATCAAGGCGAGTGGTGCAAAAATGCTCAGATTATGATAAAAGTATGGAACTTTGTAAAAAATATTCTGTGCAGCATTAGGAACAAGTCCAGGGGTGCCAATGTGAACGGTCCTCCACATAGCAACTGTTGCTAGGCAACCTGTTTTCCTTAGCAACTTGTACCATACAAAGCTGGCATTCACTGCCTAAAAACCAATTATAACATTGAAAATATTAGCTGTTTTACTGTATTCGACATTGTGTCTTATATTGAAATCAATTTTAAGATATGATGCACTCCAATGAAGAGCCAATGGAGAGTTTTTTGTTTTATGACTTTACGGCCGCTGATGACGTCATCGCCCACCGGCTTACCGCCCGTCACAAACTTCTCGGCTAGGTACATCGCCCAAGCACAAAAGTTTTGGCGATGGAGTTTCCAACTCGCCAAAACCGGTGCAGGTGCGTCGCCCAAGCGCATCAGGTAGGACCGCTGGCACCATCTGCACCCGTGCGGCACGGAAGAAGATTCTCACCTGTCGCCATGATTTGAACCCAGCAGCTCTGCATGCAAGTAGTCAATCAACTTTGATTATTCTGCTGTCTCAGGGGTGGGCAGCAGTCGGCTAGACTGGACTCCATGTCTCCATGCGACCCTGTCCTGTGGGTCAATGTTGGACAGTACATCCACATATTCTAATGTCATTCTGGAATGCCTCCATCCATGTCTTCTTTGGTCTACCACGACCTCTGTTGCCTGGTAACTGTCAGTCTGTCTGTCAGTCAAGAAAGACAGAATCCAGCAGTAACATGCTCAAGAATTCCTTGTATTGTACATTGAATTTCTTTGTACAATCTGTGAAATCACACTGGATTCCACCTAGAGATGTTGATTCAGAAACTCTGTTGAAATTAGATGATATAAAGTGAACATATACAAATGTGCTAATACTCTGCACTTGATGTCTTCCAAAATACAAAATGTACATACATCTGTATACTCTACTACAAACAAGCTCCAATGCGCAAGTAATATTTGACACAGCCAACTTAGTACAATCTTTTGTAAGCAGCAAATCCTCTGATACGGTTTCAGACAAGAGCTAATAGCAAATAAAAGATACACACTACTTTTTCTCACACAAAATGTTTATGTGTTGTGACAAGCAAAATTATATGTCTGAAAAACAAAAAAGGTCAATACAATATACTGTAAATTCTTTTATGTTCATGGGAACGTAATAGAAGGGAAAGGAGGTTTTCCGGGGTGTTTCAAGTGCATGGTTGAAACAATTCTGCAGTACTGTAGCGACAATGGATACACATATTGCTGTGGATAGGTCAGTGCGAACACTGTAAAAATAAATCTACTACATAAATCTGACGATTTACAGTACTGTTAACATATTCAAAGACCTGAGTAAACTATAATAAATAACAACAACAAACAGTCCTTTCTCCACACATTCCTGTTCTTTCAGTACAGGACCTAATTCATCATTGCCATAGGAAATAGCATACTAACAACAAGCACGTCGGCAGAACGTACTGCGCCTGCGCGAAACCCGTAATGTATTGTGCATAGCACTTTGGCAGAACGTCTCATATAGGGTCGGATTCGCATATATAAGGGTGACATTCCGTCTGTAGTTTTCAAATGTTGTGTAGAAAAAGATATAGTCTGCAACAGGCAAAATTCTGATGCAACGTTGACCAAAAATCCAGCAAAAATCCAGGTTTTGCGCAGGCGCAGTACGTTCTGCCGACGTGCTACAACAACATTGTGATGACTTATTTCTGTTGTTTCTCTAGCTGCTCTCTCTGGTCAAAATAAGCTTGTACTGATCTCCACAGAGCTGTGATGTTCCCTGCACCGAATCCTGTTGCCCCACATCTCTGGATGATCTCCAGGAAGAACGTGTCCTCGTCGAAGATGGGCTTGGTGAAGACCTGCATCAGGTATCTGGGGAAAGGTAGAAGTAACTATAGAGGTCAAAGATCTCACACCTTCATCGTTTGCTATTTGTGTTTTTCTATAGTAATTTCTTTTGGCGTGATTTCAATGTATCGTTGCAGATTGCTTCGGCTCACACTATCTAGTAAGCTCCTGTTCTTGGTACTGAAATTGCTTTCACACTATCTAGCAAGCTCCTGTCCTTGGTACTGAAATTGTTTTCACACTATCTAGTAAGCTCCTGTTCTTGGTACTGAAATTGCTTTCACACTATCTAGCAAGCTCCTGTCCTTGGTACTGAAATTGCTTTCACACTATTTAGCAAGCTCCTGTCCTTGGTACTGAAATTGCTTTCACACTATCTAGCAAGCTCCTGTCCTTGGTACTGAAATTGCTTTCACACTATCTAGCAAGCTCCTGTCCTTGGTACTGAAATTGCTTTCACACTATCATAGTGTGAAAGCAATTTCAGTACCAAGGACAGGAGTATCTAGCAAGCTCCTGTCCTTGGTACTGAAATTGCTTTCACATTCTCTAGCAAGCTCCTGTCCTTGGTACTGAAATTGCTTTCACACTATCTAGCAAGCTCCTGTCTTTGGTACTGAAATTGCTTTCACACTATCTAGCAAGCTCCTGTCCTTGGTACTGAAATTGTTTTCACACTATCTAGCAAGCTCCTGTCCTTGGTACCGAAATTGCTTTCACACTATCTAGCAAGCTCCTGTCCTTGGTACCGAAATTGCTTTCACACTATCTAGCAAGATCCTGTCCTTGGTACTGAAATTGCTTTCACACTATCTAGCAAGATCCTGTCCTTGGTACTGAAATTGCTTTCACACTATCTAGCAAGCTCCTGTCCTTGGTACTGAAATTGTTTTCACACTATCTAGCAAGCTCCTGTCCTTGGTACCGAAATTGCTTTCACACTATCTAGCAAGCTCCTGTCCTTGGTACCGAAATTGCTTTCACACTATCTAGCAAGATCCTGTCCTTGGTACTGAAATTGCTTTCACACCAGGGGTCGAAATACCCCTCTGTGTGCAACTTGGTGCAAGTAAATTTGGTGTCGTGCAACTAATTTTTTGCCGGTATGCACCGCGGTGCAAGTTTGCTTTATCCGCTGTTACTACCAGTAGTACCTGTAGAAATACCCAATAAAGAACTGGAAAGGGAACAAACCAGAATCCATGAAGTTTTTCTTAAAGTTACTACATGTACTTTTGGTTGTGTTCGTTTTATTTTTGGTGGGTGCAACTATTTTTCTGCTGGTGCAAGTATTTTTTTTCTTCATCTGCACCAGTGCAAGTTGGCCCCAAAATCTATTTCGACCCCTGCACACTATCTAGCAAGATCCTGATCTTGGTACTGAAATTGCTTTCACACTATCTAGCAAGCTCCTGTCCTTGGTACTGAAATTGCTTTCACACTATCTAGCAAGCTCCTCTCCTTGGTACTGAAATTGCTTGCACACTATCTAGCAAGCTCCTGTCCTTGGTACTGAAATTGCTTTCACACTATCTAGCAAGCTCCTGTCCTTGGTACTGACATTGCTTTCGCACTATCTAGCAAGCTCCTGTCCTTGGTACTGACATTGCTTTCACACCATCTAGCAAGCTCCTGTCCTTGGTACTGAAATTGCTTTCACACTACAGGACCTTTCACACCCCTGGTGTGTGACCATCTGTTGGCTAAGGGCATGACCTACTAAATTGCCTTGACCTAGATTCCAGGACAAACCACAATATCAAAGCTGAAAGTGCCGCTGCAGTACCTTAGAAAGCCACTAGAATTATCGAAATTGAGCTTTGTATTCCCAACCCCAACCTATGAACAAAGTATTATGAAAACGCATCCACAACATCAAAAGTTATCCTGCCTTGTGTATTCCTATGATAAAAGGCCCACAGCAGTTCGAAAAGAGCAACCATTTCGCTGAAAACTACGCCAGGTACTTATTGCCCAAACACCTATGTCCCATTAAAAAATCCCGACCATATTAGCATGTCAACAACACGAGATATCATACCCATGTACACCTTTGCAGTACCGTACAAAGCCACTGAATTACCGATAATTGACCTTGACCTTTGTTGTCCTAACTCCAACCTACTTAGCAAATATTATAAAGATACATGCACCACACCCCAAGTTATAACTTATAACCGTTTAAAACATTGCCAATCCCTATACATGTATATGGTGTACCTAAAACATAACCTTCTCGATGAAGGTAATCAGATGCAATTGTGATGTATCATGTACCAGTCTTTTATTCTTTGGGCTGACTTTTTCATCTTTGTCATGGCATCACTAAGCTCTGAAGCTAATTGTATAAAAAAAAAGGAGAGGAAGGTAAAAGAAAAGTGTTTTACAATGTAAGTAACTTCTAATATCTTGGCACAGATATCATCATGACAATATAATAATGCCCAGATGAGATACATAACTTATGCTAATGAATTAACTGATATGTCAAAATGTCCATATGGATTCCCTGTCAGCAACTATTTTGCAACTTTTTAAAAAAGACATTTGAACAACTGGAACAATGGCTAGGCAGTACAATGAAAGATTTTTTTAGTTGACAATACCTCTGATTGTTGTTGGAGTGATGGTTGTCTGCGGCATCAGCCTCTGCATCCAGGAGAACACCGTTGTCCTTCAGGGCTGTGAGAGACTGCCCCACCTGGTGGATCTCTGACAGCTTACCAATCTTGGGGGGGGGGGGATGAAGTGTAAGCGGCATCTTAGCACTCAAAATACTGGGTGCATATGCAGATTAGTGCAGGTAAAATTGGGGCTGTCTACCTGCACCTAACCTCCTGCACTGGTCCATGTACTGGGCTTACATACAAATGTAGATGTATGTGTAGTTTCATTAACTGTATTGACTGTCATCACCTATGAAGTGTAAAAGACATAATGGCCGTGGTTTCTGAACAGTTTTAGTATGTGATCCATACTTCCTACATTCTGAGCAGTGCAGGTTAAACTTGTCTGGTGCAGGTAATTTTCAATGTTACCTGCACTGGCACTGGTGCAGGTATGCAGAAAAAAAGTCCTGTATCTGCATTTTTATTGAATAACTGGTAAACTGACAAATGGCAGAACAGTTCAGTTGTTAAGTACAAGAATAGTCTATGTTACAGTCTCTTGTTGCCCCTAGGGGGCTGGCAGGGTGGCTGCAGGCTGCTTGGAGCGTGCTTTAGGCTAGCTATGTTGTGTGGATTCCCCTGATCAGCCATGCAATACCAAGCAAGGACAACTGGGTACCAAAGTACGGGTGTACTGAAGAATGGAGTACCCTGTCACACATAGCAGAATATGGCCTCACAAACACTGCCGAACTCCTCCCAAACATGGTTAGGACTTAGGAGTAGGTCGGGAGCAAGGTCAGCTACTATTCGGCTGCGCCAGCCGAATGTTTCAAAATGTATAACACTAACAGTATAAAACATTGGGGGTGTGGATGGGAGGTTCAGCCATGTTTGGCTGGTGGTCGGGAGCAGGTCAGCAGTGATCGGCAGTCAAATTTGACTCAAATTTGATTTGATTCATATTGAAAGGTAGGCATCAGACTGGTTCCAAACTTGGTCAGCTGGTGTTTGGGGGAAGGTTCTGAATTGTGTAACAGGGGCTCAAGTTCTGGGTAAAGAAAGACATGGCTGTATCAAGCTGACTGAAGACATTGAACTACATGTACCTCACTGTAGTAGGTGTCAGGTGGCTTCAGCAGCTGCACGTGTGCTGCTCGCAGCTGTCTGGTGGAGGAGATGATATCAGGTGAGTGGAGGCCGATGTGTTGGATCCCTGGGCCCCTGTGCTGCTCCAGGAATGTCTCTACTTGGTTGGGACCTGGGGGGTTGAAATTGTAATGGTTATTTTTTTACTGTATATTGTAACTGTAACACAATTTGTGTAGGAAAGTGCATCAACACTGTTTTATTTTTACTACCGAATTTTTCCCAGTTATCTTAGAAAGCCCACATGCAATGGCCTCGTGGGAAGAGTGACCCAGTGTTGATGTCACACTTCCGAGAAGCCACATATGACACGTTTCACTGGGTCAGTCTATGAGGAAGATCAGAGTGACAGGTCGAAAGTTTTAGGTAAGAACAGTCCTTTTGTGTTGGAACTGACAACACAGATGAACTTTCATGATCGTGGTAAGAGTGTTTGCCTTGTACTTGGGATGTTATGGGTTTGACCTCTGACCGAGTCATGTCAAAGACTGGTACATTTGTACATACAAAATGTATACTGCTTTCTCATCTTATCACTGCTCTACATACTTCCGTTTGAAATCTTTGATTTCTTGTCAATGTAATGCACAAAAAAATGTGCATTTGAATTAGAACCAGATCTGTCAGAAAAAAAGGAACTTTTCTTGTTCTGTCACTTAACTATCTCACCTTGTCCAGGTAGTGGTTCTGCAATGACGAACTTGACCTTTGGTTTGACGTCTGAACTTGACCCTGGCATTCTCAGCCCCTCCTCGGCACATTTCCAGAACTCAAACGCCTTCAGCCTCATCCCCACATCCGTGCCTCGGACAATGAACCCCTGGTCCTCCGACTCATCCCTGGGAATGAATGAATGAATGAATGAATGAACGAACGAATGAATGAATAGAAGAAGGAATTTGTAAGGGAGAAACAGTGTGAAAATAAAACCACCACCATTTCAAGATTTACAGTACATGTATTATCAATTTCATAAAATCTAATAATAACATTACCTCCAAATTTGAGTCCACATTGTTGAATTATGCCAATGAGTACCGTATTTGCAAAATTAATGAGGAAAATTTATAATACATCAGTCGTAAAGGTTAACATGATTTGGTAAAGGAACAAGGTTGTGGGACTCTTGTTCTTTTGACTAAATCAATTATTCTAACTTGTAACTGTTACTAACAGTTTGATATACGATCACTGTTTTTGTTTACATTTTACATTTTTTACATATTGTTTACATTTTGTTATTGGTAAGCATATGCAAATCATTGGTGGGCAAATCCCCCAACCACCGCCCGATTTTTGCCTACAACTCGCTGGCCATAACGACATGGCAATTGTTTACATGAATTAATATTATCTATTCAAAACAGAGCAATACGACAACATATGAAAAGGAAAAAAAAATTCCTATGTAACCAAATTAAAATGATATCAACTGATTGACCATTTTTACTACAAACCATTTTTACCTGTTCACAAGAAATCTCTTGAGCCCCAAACATCGCTCATACCACTCCAAGATGGGGGGTGAGGAGCCCATGGGACAAGCGTACGTTACATGGTCAAATCGGGAAAGCCTCGCACTTGACTTCGGCATCCTAGAAGCGTCGGCGTTAAGGTCAAACCCGGGTAAAAACAGACCCTTGTACAACTTCTTGTCTAACAGTGTGTGGACGACGTTTCCTATGGGAGATTGCACAACAGCGTGCGTTACCGAACCTTCTTCGTCTTCAGTGACCTTGATGTCGGTTAAAACGCGTCCTCCCGCCCTAACCACGCGGTCCAACGAGCTTTCCACATCTTCAACCTCGAATGCGACATTACAGACAGAGTCCACCGGCGTGTCTATGTCAGAAAAGTCGTACAAATGATGACATTCCCTCGAAAAACTGTTTCTTCTGTCCGTAACAGCATCAACACCGGAATCATGGTTGCATAAGCCGGTTTGTAACAACTCCCCTTCTTCGCCAGAGGTTCTCTCGTTGACGACAAAGATCGCCGAGCCGCTACGCACGGCAAACTGCTTGACTCCTTCCTCCACCCTTTCCGTGAATAGTGAGAAGTGGAACTTATCCACGAGGTCTTTTACAAGGCGCCGGGCGTTGGACACTCGGAGAGAAATGTGGTGCACGTCGGCGGCCATGTTGTTAGGTAATGGTGATAAGGTCAAAGGGTAAAAGTAAGTGTTTCCGCTTCCGGGGTCAAATTAGTTTCTGCAGGTCGTACTTTGCCCGGACTACTTTGAAATTTGTAAACTCTCATATTATGTTTGGAACGTAGCTGTGCAACAGGTTAAGGTAAGGTAAGCAGGTTTACCGTAGTTCATAAACAAGAGTTCCACCACCTCATACCTTCGCTAAATAAAGGAGGGATACGGGACAGGGGTCGAAAGTCCGTTTAAAGGGGTATTATGTAGCATTTTTTGCTCCAAAAATTGAAGTATTTTTATTGAAAGAAATGTTCATGTGATTGTCATTTACTTCCACTTTTCAACATATTTGTGCAATTAACGTTAACTATCTCACATTTCTGACATTTATGGTTGGTGCTTCAACAGCCCACACAAGGCGCACTCAGTTTGTTTTGTACCACCACAAACTACCAAAAATTATGTAAACAAACATGGCTGACAACTTTTAAACACACTCGAAAGGCGTCATATTTTGGCACCTCCACTTCCTGAATGACACTTATTTGCAATGGAGTTAAGGGTTGACCAAGAAGGTTTTAAACCTTCTTGGGTTGACTCAACTTTAACTTTGTAAAGAAATGACCAGAAAATTTACTTTCTGTATCATCTTAATGTTACATAATGCAGCTTTAAAAATTATCATTTTGATGTTATGCATGGGTGCATGAATATGATAAGGGCACTTGCCAACTCGTTATGGACTTTGGAAGTTGAGTGCAGGTGAACATCATTAATATATTAAACATAAATTATGCAAATCAGGGTTTCATTTACAAAGAGAAAACTTAACATCCTGGGGATAATTTGTGTTATTTTATTATTTTTAATAGAGAGGATCATCAACTAATATAATCTGTGCCAATGAGGACTTAATTTGCATAAAATCAATGAGAAACCTTCATAATATGTCATTTGGCAAAGGTATGAAGTCGTGGAACTCTAGCTAGTATTGTGGTATTTCTGGGATTCTCAAACCTTTTGAGATAAGGCGAAGACTACCGATTGCAAGGTGAAGACTCTACCCACTTGGCCATTGCACCGGCAATGTGCTTATGAACTACATTGATTTTCATATAAGTACACGAATGACACCACCTGTTGCTTCATATTACAATGTCTCTCTGACTCTCAAGCTTATAAAAAAGGCAATGGCTATTGACAGGCACATCCTGTCAATAGTAAAAAAAGTTGTCTAACTGATAGGAAGCACAGGAATTACTTTCAATAAGTATCCATCCATTCTGTGACTTAGAGTCTGTTATGTTAGTGTTACCTCAGTCAGTTAACTCAGAGTTAATGGTTTAATGATGAGTGGTCACCAATCACCATGCAAACATTTTTTTAAAACAAGCATTTTAAAAATAGTTAATTATTCCTGCTCAGGAATGTCAATAAGTCATCTTTTTGCACCATTTTACATGATCATATTTAGGGTTACTATATACCAGTAGGGGTTACATTTAGGGTTAGGTGTTATTTACAGGAACATCCTGGCTATGGCTTATTTTCATAAACAACAAATATTTTTCCTGTTTAGTTAAGGTTGAAGAGGTCATCAACAATAATGTCTACGACCCCACCCCATTTCACCCAGCTGAATGACCTGGCCTGTGCAAAGGTAACTTAATAACTTATGATAATAGAAGGATGTCAGAATTTCTGTTATTCTCTATTAAGTATTATACCCCAATACTGCAATTGCTGTCCTTGTTGTTGCTTTTTTTACCTGGTTTAAACAAACTTTAACCCTCAAAGTGCCATTGCATAGTGCTTAATAGATGTTTGTTTGCTACATATTGGAAGGACAGAAATGTTGTATATACATGTACCGGGTAATATATATGTACTCTATCTAATACCTATCTATCTAACTATCTCCCTCTCCCTCTTTCTCTCTCCCTCTTTCTCTCTCCCTCTCTCTCCTTCTCTCTCTCTAATATATAACGTTATATATAACTTATAATGACATTTATATTTTCAAATAGACATACATATATGAGTATGATGCATTGATTCCCTGTTGTTGGTCCTGTGCAGGCAGGAGGCAGGGTTCTGTTTGCTACAGATGACTGGTTTGCTGTGGCTGATAATCTTCTCAAGGTACAAGAAGTACATGTAATACCACTGTACTAGTAACTGTGTGTCTGTAAGTGTCCACTTTAATACAGAGAGAAGACAACTCAATCAGGGCTCGAAATCGTTTTTTCTGCATACCTGCACTGGTGCAGATAACATCGAAAATTACCTGCACCAGACAAGTTTTACCTGCACCACTCAGAATTTAAAAAGTATGGATCATACTAAAAACTGTTCAGAAACCATTGCCATGTTTTTAATTATTACTCCTGGATGTTATCTGTATCTGAGTCTTAAAACAGTGTTCTAATGTTGTTTGCTTGACTGTGTTCCCAGGGTGACCCACCCCAATGGAAAGAGGGAGTGTTCACTGAGTATGGCAAGTGGATGGATGGATGGGAGTCACGCAGGTTAAATCTTATTTGACAATCATTCTAAAGATAAGTTAGCTAAATTTGGTATACTGCCCATTCATCATTCATACATACACCAATTCCTGTCCTTAGTTTGCACACAGTGTTGGTACATGTAGTGCAGTAATTTGGATGTAATTTTCTTAGGATATCTGTGTTTCAAAATTTAATGTAAGTTTTTCCTAATAAAGGGTAAACTTTCATTTGCCGTGCCAGTGCACACTTCTCCAGCACACACCTCCAAACTATCACCCAACAGACTAAAGAGAAAAGAGCAATATTTGACAAGAAAATCACTGCCAAAAGAGATATGCCTTCCCTTAATAAAGCTGCATTATGTAACATTAAGATGATACAAAAAGTAAATTTTTTGGTCATTTCTTTACAAAGTAAGTTGAATCAACCCTACTCCATTGCAAATAAGAGCCATTCCGGAAGTTAGTGGAGGTGCTAAAATATGACACCAATGCGAATCTGTTTACAAGTTAGAAACACAGCTGTCAGCCATGTTTGTTTACATTCTGGTAGTTTATGGTGGCACCACAAACTGAGTGCGCCTCATCATGTGTGCTGTTTTAGCGCCAACCATAAATGTCAGAAATGTGAGATAATTGCACAAATATGTGGAAAAATGGAAGTAAATTACAATCACACAAAGATTTTGTTGAAAAAAATATTTCAATTTTTGTTGCAAAAATGTTACATAATGCCATCTCCCATATTGCTTCAGGAAGAGAATGGAGGGCCATGATTGGTGCATTGTCCAGCTGGGCGTGTCAGGGGTCATCAGTGGGGTGGAGGTGGACACCAGTTACTTCACAGGCAACTACGCACCACGTTTCTCCCTGCAGGCTGCATGTTTACCAGATGGTAGGATGTACAGTATGGATCTACAGTCCTCCAGATGGCTCAGATTTTCAGAGCATATGCTCCCAAAAATTAAATCATGCACCTAGAAATTTTTCATAGGAGCACCTAGCCTCCCATCAAAACTTGCATGCACTTAAGTCTATAATGTCTATATCATCGACTGCATTAACAGTCATATCATGGCTGTATATTTGCTTTCTTGTTCTCTGATCATGATACTTCCACTCTGCGTGTTTCTATGTACAAAAAACACTGTGACAATATTTGTGCGATGTCCTGCAAATTAACATTCGATGATCTACCTTCATAGTGGTGATTTTTGCTGGTGTGCCCAATTTTTTTGGTTTGGGAGTACCGGTGCTCCAAAGTCAAAAAGTCAGTCTGGAGCCCTAAATGACCAAAATATAACAACTCTGAGACTCATAATCTTTAAAACACTTCTGTACATGTATATAGGAAATCCACATGTACATGTGTGTTGACAGCCACTCCATGGAGTAGCACAAGTCCACTGGTGTACATATACAGTAGTAGTCAGTCCTTTTGTGTACATGAACATGTATTTCATTTAGCAAAACTGAAAAGGACTGGACTGCCAACTTCTTACAGTAGGATGTCTTGTAGATATCGCTGGCTTGATTGTGAAATAGTTCTACCAAACTATGTGTAACGTTATCACACAGTAGCATGTGTAGTCCAGTGGTTAGCGACCCTGCCTCTGGACTAAGAGGATGGCAGTTCGAATCCCAGCTGTTGTCGCTCACCCGACATGCACGCTACTGAAAAGGGTTGCAGTCCTTAGGACGGGACGTTAAGCCGTGGTCCACAGTTCACTGTGCTTGATGAAAAGAGCTAGGGGAATATCTGAACCTGTAAATACTGTACATAGCGTCTGTCTTCTCTGTCACGACCAGTGGAAGAGTAGCTCTTAAGTGACAAACTGGTTGGAGATCACTTTCACTCTCTTTCACTTTCACTCTGCAAAGTCCATTTAAGCAGGTGGATGACAACAACCTTAATGGAATCTTCTCCCTGTCCTGTGTAGGTACGACATTCCCAGTGAGACAGCCCAGAATGGGCACTGCTGCTTCCCCACAACAGCTAGCAGGCATGGAGGAGATGAAAACAGAGGTGTGAAAACTTTTTCTTACAGAAACAACTTCACAACCCCTGGAAAGTTATGCAAAATGTATTTCTTATCTTATCTTAATACTGAGCTAAAGTCCCGCAGGGGACATCATGCTCAGGGTTGTATTTCACACAACTATATCTGGTGCTGACAGCGTACACTCCTTAAAGTATGACTCTCAGGTAAACAAACAGCATAGCTCTGTAGAGAACATGATCGGACAATTTTAGGCAAACATATAATGTCACAGGGGAGACTGGAATCCAGGGGTATTGGAATCAAGGTTTTTTTAATGGTTGTTGCTAACCCAAAAATGTGCTGCATACTTCTCACTAGTTTTTGAAGTTAGCTACAGACTAAGGTTACTGTCACTAGTGAGTAGTATGCAGCACATTTTAGAGTTAGAAACAATAATTAAAACCTTGATTCCACTGGATTCCAGTCTCCCCTAAAAACTGTATTTCTCATGTGTACATATAGAGTGTTTCACTAGCAAAGAATACCAGACTGAAGCCTGTTTCATAACCTAAGTTTGTAAAATGATACAAGGCTAGCAATGTAACCTGGTTGTTTTGTCTCCATTGGTAGGAATGGACAGAGTTGGTTCCCATGACAGCCCTGAGACCAGGCTATCCTGACACATGTAAAAACTACTTCCACATCACCAGCACACAGAGATGGACTCATGTCAGACTCAACATGTACCCAGGTACGGGTCTCAGGTCTTCAATAATTTTGATCTAAAAATCCTATGGATTCTAATGTTGGATTCAAAGTAATTTGGTCTACTAGACAGAGCAGTGAGTTACATTTCTTTTGAAACAGATTTTTTTTGTGCACAGATGGTGGTATTGCCAGACTGCATGTCTATGGCATTGGGAGTAAAGATTGGTCTACAGTAAAAAGCAATGAAGTAAGTCTGTTGGGTGCTATGTTCCTACTGTAAGTAATGTTTTTGATCCAAGTATGATGCCTAAACATAGATCCATCACGATTTCTTATTGTTTGAATACGAATGTAAACTGTAACCCCACGCAATTCAATGTGGGGATTGCTGTCAAGGCATTTTAAATTGAATCAAAGAAACCATCATAATTGTTATTGCTGTACATGTGCACCGCTTTCGAAAATTCGAATACAGGATTTGAACTTTGGAATTGATGTTGTTGCATTTTTTTGGTTTAGGGACACCAAATTTTCGCTCATTTGACATTGAAAGGCGTGTTTTCTTGGGTGGGTATGACATAAATAAAATACAACACGGTGTATTCCGCATCGCCCTCGGTCCCGGCTCTCCCGCGAGTCGGGCCGATACCTCGGGTGATACGGAATAAACCGTGTTGTATTCTATATATATATATATATATATATATATATATATATATATATTGTATACATCAGAGTAAGAGAGAAAGGCAATGGCAGTGAGAAGTCAGGAGTCAAATCATTTTAGAAAGTTTTGTCTTTCCTAGAAGAAAGCTTGCTAGGTTGCCATAGTTACCAGTTTGTTTATTTGTTTCATCAGCTGGTAGATTTGGTTGCCATGGACAACGGAGGGGTGTGTCTGGGGTTCAGCAATGCCCACTACGGCCATCCCAGGAACGCCATTGGGCTGGGGAGGGCTGACAACATGGGGGACGGCTGGGAGACTGCACGGAGGGTGAGGAACAACCATGTGTTACATACATGAGGCCACACCAATTTGATTTGTTGGTTCTCACATTTTTTCAGAAAAAATATGAATCAAAAGGGAAAAAAAAACAGGCCTAGGCATCCTATTATAGCCACAAATATGATAAGAGTCACAAAGTCAATATACCAGGCTGGTTTAAAATTTAAACAATGAATGTTGAACTTTTAATTAAACCTCTGCATTGATAGATGGAAAAACAGTAACAACTAGGAAGACAAGGAGCTTTCTTCAACTGTTGGGGCCAGAATATGAGCATTTTGGAGTAGATTGGGCAAATCTGAGAACCAATTGATAACATTGGTGTGGCCAAAGGACAACATCCATTCTAATTTGAAAACAACTGTTTGGATCTTTTTCATATTTCTAACATCCCCGTCTTTCTACGTCTCCAGTTGGACAGGCCTCCCATATTAAAAGCTGACAAGAGTGGTGTTCTTGTGGTGCCAGGTATGCAGTATTCTACACAGTAAAACTCACAAGATTTTGACGATGGTTTAGAATAACACGTTCTGTTGCTGGGTAGACAGGTATACCAAAAACTTACTTTAACAGAGTCCTATTCCCAATAACGGTAGAGATCTTAAGGGGGCACACCCCAGTTTATTTTGAGTCTCAATTCGATTCTGCACACCCTCAAGTCTATGACTGTCTCTTTCGGGACATAATTCTGAAGCAAAACAAAAACTGTGTATGGGAATGAAGTATCCTTCTAGCTACAACAGGGCTTGAGATACTATTTTCTGCAGGGAACGTTGAAAATTACCTGCACCACTCAGAATTTAGGAAGCATGAATCTTACTAAAAACCATTGCCATTATCTATTTTGAAGTTCATAGGTGGTGACAGTCAATGCAGCAAATAAAAATTCACATAAACCAGATGCATTTATAAACCCAGTACATGGTCCAGTGCAGGTTAGGTACAGGTAGACATCAGAAATACCTGCACAGCTCCATTTTGACCTGCACTAACCTGCATATGCAGGACTAGTGGTGTTTCGAGCCCTGTACAAGAACAACAGAATTTCACATTTTTTAACCTCTCAAGTAGTACTAAATTTTATGGGAAAAGGGATTTTCCAATAAAAAATGATGTAAAAAATTGGGCAGTTTCACATATATTTTATTAAACCCATTAACCATAGACACCAAAATGCTGATCTTGTTGGAAGAGAAAACCCATATGTATAATCAAGAAAATTATAAAGGAACTCCTAACAGTCACTGAGATT
The DNA here is from genome assembly GCA_013266295.2 of Branchiostoma floridae x Branchiostoma japonicum. Taxonomy (NCBI): domain Eukaryota; kingdom Metazoa; phylum Chordata; class Leptocardii; order Amphioxiformes; family Branchiostomatidae; genus Branchiostoma; species Branchiostoma floridae x Branchiostoma japonicum. The sequence goes on along the minus strand of CM023824.1, from coordinate 27,464,146 downwards.
TTCACAATAATCGGCAACGCGAGGCATAGCACCTATTCTCAAAAATGAATTTGGAGCCCTGCATGTGCATGATATCTAAATGATGAATATTGGTGCCATGTTTGTAGGTTGTGAATGGGCTGTTTACAGACTGGGTCATCCTGGAGTCATTCTGAAGGTGAGTTGGTGATCTGTTATCTCAAGAAAATTTGGTGTGTATTTCAAATGCATGTATTCGGTCCCATTTTGGTTCTCCCTCAAATGTCATCTAATTCATAATGTTTAACACTGTTAAAATTCAGAATGCAGTTATAATGCCGTTACTGCAGTTATTATTATAAGAATATAGTATTACTTTGAATGCCATTCAGTATTTCTCCACTTAAATTCACCTCAAAAGTTTTGAACATGACCAGAACATTCGGGCCAGCCACACAAATGGGTAAAAATATGTGGAATGTACAAATACCTGGCCAGTAGGATAGTTTTCCACACTAAGAAACTTGCTTGGAGATAAGGGTATACAACCACTGCAGTAAGATGTACAATAAATGACAATGCAGTTGCCTGGTGAAATGGTAATGTCATGCTTGTTGAGAAGCGTTGGTACTGGATGAAGTGATCATGTATTACTTGTTTCTACAGATTGAAATTGACACCAATCATTTCAAGGGAAACTACCCAGACTCCTGTAGAATTGAAGGTAACATTATTTATGATAATGTTGTTTTACCACTGGGTTATCAGTCACCACAGTGAAGAAAATTAATATGTCAACCCCTACCAATGTCATTCAGGTCTAGGGAGACATCCAGTATGAATACAAGTTAGTTATGTTTACCTTCGTAGAAGGAAAACATACAATAACTGTTTTCCGACGTTTCTTATACTCCAAACCCTTAAGGTCCATGACCAGACAGCTGTCACCATGGTAACTGGTGCTGTAACCCTGTAGTGTTAGGTTACATTATGTTGCAAGTGGCCCCACGGAGTTGGAGGGGCTGGTCATCACCATATGTCATTGAATGTGTTTAAGTAAGAATAAACCAAGCAATGCTTTCTTGGGCTAGACAATATGAAGGTAAACATGCATTTGCTTCGCAAATGTTAACTTTCCAGTTTTTATTGTCATGGAAACAAACATAATGCTGGCAAAATAAATTTCAAAGACATCTGTGCCAATCAAGAGAGAGAAAAAAGTCTCTGATTTTTTGCCCCAGCCTGTACACTGTCCCCTAAAGAAGAAAAGGCTGTACTTGGGAAGGACAGAGCTGCTATTGGGAATGAAGAAGTGAAGTGGAAGACTTTGCTTGGCCCAACAAAGGTATGCACCAAACTGGTTTAATTAGTGATATCAATTTTTTTTATGAGACTGACTTTATTGGGTATCTGCATGCAGCAACTTTCAATATCTTATCATGGAGTTCAAACTAATATCATTTAAGGTGATATCAAACTGGAACGTGGAACCATAAGACATTAAAAGAATGGTGAATCAAAGAGATCTACTGATACAGCATCAGTAATCCCTGAGGTATGCACACTTCAGATAGTATACATTCTTCAGAAGGCCTTGATAACACCTTTTGTTTTTAATGTGGTGGTCTAAGGGTGCCCGGTGGAATGATGTTAGCAGATGATGCATGATCATAACCAAGACTTTCATGTAACAATCTCCTTGAAAGGGTAACAGTGTATTTGGTGTCACACAATTTCTGATTAACCAATGGTATATAAAATACAGTCTCGCTAAAATGATAAAATTTTTAATGTTTCTACAAAAATCTGAATCCTTGGTTTGAAACATTGCGCGGAAATTTCATGTTTTTAACATGATCAATGACATTTTAGACATCTTACGCAAAGAAATGCTTAGTACTAATGATAATGCAATGTGTCTATATACATTGTATATAATGTGTCTACATGTATGTATATTATGTATACAAGCCTGTCAGTTCGGCCATGGGGTCACAAGTTCACAACCAGGATATTGTTTTAGAGAAGTAAACCATTCTACCACTATATTATTTGTATCCTTGCGACAGTTGTCTGCACATCGTCGCCTGTTCCTGAGCGGAGGCCAGGTGCAGCCGGTGGGCGTGGTCAGTCACGTCCGTCTCACCATGACGCCAGACGGTGGGATCAGCAGGATGAGACTGTGGGGGTTCCCTCGGGCTCCCAACCCTGCCAAACTGTAGCTAGTACAGTCAAACCTCGCCAGCCAACCATCTCCTGTCATCAGCCACATAAAAGGAACGCAACACAAAATTTCAAATTCATTATTTTCCAGTAGTCTACACATTAAAAAGTTGATATATTTCAATTTTTACATTAGTCCGCCAAATAATTACCCTGTGCACGCGTTTGAACTTCGCGCTCTCCTAGCTCGCCCGCCGCAATGGCAATGATTAATGCTTTGCTGTGACGTCTTCGTTCCGAACCTGCTCATTTGCATATCACAGTCCAGTGATCTCCCAGTGACACTGCCAAACTGTGATGAGGGCACATTTGCTTGGTGATTGGTAAATCGCGTCTAATTTGCATAAACCAAGGTTATAACCTCCTTGAGAACAGAACATTTATAATTAATGTTATATACATACTGCAGGTAACTACTAGGGAGTGGAAGAAATACTACCCCCTCTCCGGCTGATACACTGAGAGGTGTGATCATGTTCCCCAAAGATGAACATTGATAGCCCCCTTGGCCTTGAGAGGCCAATTCTCTGAGCCCTTAATTCTGAAAGCTTGTACAACAGTGGGGCAGCTTTATATAACATCTAATATCACATGACTTTTTCAAGCTTTTGAAAGGCAGTTCTATCAAACTGAATGGTCTAAAGTCTCAAAATGCTTTCTTACATTAATCGTATAATCCTATCAAATTAAGACACATAATATTATGCTAAATCAGCAAATGAATCAATCTTTATTCAAATCAATATGCCCAATACAAATGTCCCTGTTGGGTTGATTCTAAAATGTAGAACACATTCAAAAATCAACTCATAAATTTCAAGTCATAACTTGTTGTAATTTCCCTAAATATCTCCAATTTGTGTGGAAAACGTGTTATTATAATGTTTGAACATTTTGACACAATGATCCTTGTGTAACGTTACCCTTTGTGTTGGAATAAAGTTCAGCATTGTACTATGATTACTACCAACACAAATAAACTTCAATGATATTTTGACATAAGTATTTTGGCATTGAAATAATCTGGAAATTTAAATGATGCTACCACCCCTTTGTATTTTTCAGAATTGTAACTTGCTTCATGACCAATGATAAACAGAGTGATGCATGGAATTTGCTTTTCATGTTGTCTGTCAGTTATTTTAGGTTTGAAATCTTTCAAATTGCTGATTTTTTTTTAATGCTCTGCTTGTAAGCTGCATGCACTACAAGATTACCAACAACAGCATGCATATTCAGGGCTGGAAATACACATTTTCTCTTATCTTCCATATTCTTAAAACACCAGGTCCTTCGAATCTATGAACACCGTCTTTCAATAGGCAACAAGCATTCAGTTGGTTTTTGTCACTGAGAGAATAACGAATTTCTGTGTTTTTCCTTATTTACAGTTTGAGACAATTATGTATTCAAATTTGAAGTTTGATATTTCCAGCCCTGGTAAGGTATAATTGCTACAATCAACATTCAAAATGTTGCAACAAAGCCCTATTAATTTTTCACCAACAGTGTAATAAGTATTTTGGCCTTCATTGGCACGATACTGAGGCAACAAGCTGGAAATTTGTTGCAGTTTTGGTGGGTGGGTGTTATTTGCTGGTGAAGTCCACATTGTCAAATTAGTTTCCTAGTTGTTCTCTACAAAAGGGTGTCATCTTGCAATCAAAGACATGCCACGCTATTTACAAAAACTTTCTAACAAGGACCTTCTTTTCCCTGTCAACATGAATAAGCACACATCTCCTGTTTCCACCAGCTTTACATAATTATGTACATCAGATACAATCAACGGACAAGGTGGTACAGAACTGAAGCACAAGCAATATTTTACAAGCATTTAGCTTTTCTAGTGATCAAACTCTATTATAATAAAATAAAAGTGACACTTTTTTCTTCATTGTTATCAAGGAGCTTTCATCAACAGGCCTGTTGCTCCTTGTTGTTATATAGTCATGACTAAGGTGCAACATATGTATTTAGTGATACATTCATCTTCCTTCATTTAGCAAAGCCATAACAGTGTGTTTTCTGTCATTTCAAATGCTATCAACTTTTTTACACCAAGTCCTGAAAATTCTTCAAGTTGCTATTTACAAAATGTTTTAAACACATATTACACATAAATTGTAACACAATGATTATATTATAACACAATCATAACATGATACTATAATACCAGTATTATCAAAGCAATCCAGTATCTTGCATGAAATGTACTGACAACAAAGTACCTTCAAAGTACCTGACAGTGTACTTATCAATTTTTTAACTACAGTAAGGCCACACCGACTTAATTTTATGGATGACATCCGCGCGGGCATTGATTTTCGCCTGTTCTCAAAAAAAAAAAAATAATAATCATGTCTTTCGAGGCTTCACGGAACTCCGAAACTCGGCTGGAACTCAGTACAGACTGCCGACTCATCAATGCCGCAAAAGGGCGGCTTATGATGACACCTGAACAAGACTATCTACATCTACCTCCTGCAAATAAAAACTTGTTTGTTTGATGCAGTCACTGTGTCCTGTGCTTCAATGTGCAATACCGGCTTTGTATTCCTGTGGTTAAGCAGCATTTTTTTTTTTGCTGGATTTTTTTGTTTTCGCGCTCTCGCATTAGTTTTGTGGTCCCCAGAGGATGTCATCCATAAGATTAAATCAGTGTGGCTTAACTATATTTACTGAAATAAGGCCAAATCGGCACTAGTACACAAGATTTTGGGAAAAGTCAGTAATTGTGTTGTGGTCACATTTTGCCATTATTCCAGAGACAACCAAACCAGGTTTTCATCATTTTTTCTTTCCTTCTGCCAGGAGAACAAACAGTTTATCCTTGACTCTAGAGGTTAACCAGTTTTTATTAAAGGCATGCATTACAGACTTTTTACACAGTGCAGTCTCCACATGCCCATGTGCCATCACTGGGAGGGTTGACTGGCAGGCAGCTGACGTGAAAGATCCTCTGGCATGCCCTGCACCTCTCCATCCTTCCCAGGCGATCCTCCTGCTCACAGTGGCAAACCACTGAGATTCTGACATCCTTGGTTGGACCGACCTTCTTCCTGTAGCTCAACAGACGAGGAAACGGCATGAGCCTCCCTTGTTCCAGGCACATCTCCAGATGGCTCCTCATCTTCCTGTCGTCATACTCAACCCTGGTCACGTCGCGTCCCCGTGCGATGTCCACTGCCCAGGCGATGGCGAACAGCCCACAATCAACAACATTCTTCTGACGCTGTACCGTTGGTAGGCTGACGGTCAGGACCTTCCTCTCTTGGTCGGCAAACGCGGCGTACGACTGGTAAAGCTGGACCTTCAGAGATGTGGTCATGGTGGCATCGAGGCTGTCATACATGCTAACCTGTCCATCTGTGTAAGACGACAGAACCCAGTGCATGCTGTTGTTGTGGTGGATTTGTAGCCCCTTTCCTGTCATCTTGGCAAATCCGTCATCACAGAGACCAACTGCAGGAGCTTCCAGCCCTTGGAGTGCCGGGTACTGGTGGTGGAGCAGCCTCTGGGCAGCCTGGATGTGGTCATCTGTCAGCATCTCGCCCCATCTCAGAGCCACCTTGTCACGAGCTGTCAAGTTGAGACTTGGCCTGCCCACCTCACGCTCCTTATCATTATAATACTTATAGTGAAACACAAGAACTTTCCGAGCAATTTGCACTGTCTGGGTCGACTTCTTGCCACTTTTTTTCTCCTTGGGTAGGATGGATGTTATTTTTCTGGCTTGGTTGGTTTGGTGGCTTTCCTGGGTGTCCTCCTCTTTTGGTTGGGACCCGGATGCCACCACTTCTGGCGCCTTGTTCTCGGAGCGCATTGCTTGACTGCTGTCGTCTGTGCAGTTGTTTGGGGATGCAGGACAGACCGCGATGATGCGGCAGCCTCCTTTGGGGACAGGAAGTTCCACTGCTGTAGCATCGGGAACATCTCTGACAGTCGGGACAAACTCAGGGTCTGCAGGGAGGTCTGCATCCTTCATCCTGTGAGGACAGAGGCGTGTTTGTCTTCAAGAAATATCACTTTCAACTTTCAAGGCTATTTCAATTACTGTGGCAGAAAGATCATTCTTAAAGGGCATCATGCTCAAGTTGCATTTTTGTACTTACTTGAGGTTGAAGAGCAACTGTCTCTGCAGCCACAGTTTCTCCACTTTAATCTCCACCTCCACCAGGCTGTCATGAAAAGTGTCGAAGGAGTCGTTTTCTGTGTGGATGGAAATGCTTCAGTTAGTTTTCTTCATTCACACATAAAATAAATCATTTTATAATAATGATGATAAGAAAAAAACATCCAGGGACTCTGTCTAACTGAAAATATACCTATGATGACAGTTACTTATTATAATGATATACTGTGATGCATATTAGCAAACAAAATGGTAAAATGTAACAAATGAGACAAAAAATTGAATTACATGTGGACAGCAAAATACATAGTACATGTATTAGCTTACACTACCTTATGAATGAAAGAAAACCAACTGTTTTGACTATTAAACAAAGTAAAAAATGAAACTCTGCTGGGGCAGAGGAAACAAAGGGATTCAGGGAGGGTGGTTCTACAGATAGGACAGGAACTACATGACTGTATCTTTGGTCCTTACTACTGCCCATCCTGTCATACTTGCATTACTGATGAGTGATGGAGCAAAGATCCTGGGTTCAAGTCCCAATCCCATATCTTGTACTAAAATGCTTTGCCAACTAGAGAGAGCTTACAAATAGTGCAGTGCAGGGACCAAGCAAGCACTTCAGCAGCCACTTTCTAACAAAATTAAGACCTTTTGGAACTTTCTCGGTTGGTTGTGCTATCTGTTAAACCGAAGACTATGCTACCTGTGACTGGCACTTTCCAGAAGCCGAAGAAGGCTGTGAAGCGTTCCCACAACCCCTGGATGAAGTACCGGTCCTCCTCAGGCATGTCGTGGTTCCGCACATCAGGAAGGGCGCTGTCGATGATCGCCATAGCGATGTTCATCAGCACTAGGAAGATTATGGAAATGAAGGCGACGAAGTAGAGGGGGCCGAGGATGGGGGCTGCCTCCCGCAGCTCGTAGTAGTAGAAGTTTCCAAGAGACATCTGGAACAGGGTGGAGAAGGACTTGCTGATGGTGCTGAAAAAAAAATCACATCATTGTAATGATGACCTGACATGTATTATATATAACTGTTCAGCAGTCACAAGTTCTGCACCCCTACTGAAGTATTAAAACTAGTTTTGGTAAAAAAAAGAGAGAAATCATCCAATTTTTGGACTCTCATATACTTTGCGTTTGACACAAATAGGATCTAAGTTTCCTTACCTGTACTCTGTCACAGTAAGGCCGAACATGAGATGAGCGTAGACGGCAAATGCTGACAGGCAGAGGAAGAGGTAGAGGACGAAGGAAGAGAACTCCACCGACATCCCTCGGAACACAGACATCAGCTTGGCGAGGAACGGGTTGAACCTCAACAGCCGGAGGAGCTTCAACATGTTGACATACGTCAGGAAGGCCAGGAACCAGCCGTAAACCAGGCTTATGTTCACCGCAGATCGGAAATGGTGGACTTCATCTGTAAAAGAAGAGTGTTACATATAATTAGTACAGTGTTAAATAAATTCTAATCAGTCTGAGAATGTTGCATGTTGTCAAACAGTGAGTATGTTTAGGTGAAATTTTTATGTAATATGTATAATTAGTGTAACATTTTTGACTGAATGTGATACACACCTTTCCCGGTCTTGATCGCTGCCAGAGCCTTGGCGCTGTAGGTTCTCTTGAAGCTGTACAAGGCGATGACAGTGAATGCCAAGAAGAAATTGAAGATTTCAACAATGGTCCATGGCTCCTTCAGGTAGGCCCAGCCGGCTGCGCGTGCAGTTTTCGTCTCTTTCCCCAGCGTGTAGAGGAGAACGATGATGTAAATGATTTCCAGCAGGACGTAGATGTACCCGATCGTCCCTGGCCGTTGATGAAGTCGGAAGGCCTGCACGTGATGATGGGTGAAAACTCCGGCCGTCTCGGAGAATTCAAACACCATCGTCAGCGATGTGAACAGATCCAGGTTTCCGTTGTAGAGCAACGCTTCCAAGAAGATGGCCCTCGTCCGCTTGTCGATCCAACGGTTGGCTTTCAGCTCTGCTAGGATGCTGCGCATCTCGTCTGCAGATTTTCCCAGGTTCAGACCGAAGCCGTCTCCCCAGTACTGCGTTGTCACACCGTAGATGGGGAGACTGGGGTATCCACTGGGGAGGTGGGTCCATCCAGGGGCTCCTGACTCCGTCGCTGATGTATTCCAGACCCTCTTCCATCCCTTCTCAAATGCCCCGGTCTCCTTGGTGTGTTCATTGTACGCCGATGAACATTCGTCAAACGACTCCTGCATTGCCTCTGGCACTGTGCACAGCCCTGGGATGACAGGAGATGGAAAGGATAAAAAGTCAGTCACAAATAGTAGTTTACATTATGCTACTTTGGCATTAGAGTCCTTCAAAAGTTTAACATAGATTTTTCCTGAATTATATTAGTAAGATCATATTGATCCTTTGAATTCGTGAAATGTAACTTTTCACTAATATATGTTTCCTCTGGTGTATGGTAATACTGCATGTAGAATTACTGTGGCATGCCATGTGAGCCCACAGCAAGTGTTCCGTGCAAAGTGGTTCCACCCACCTGGCTTCACTCGGGCTTGGATCATGCTAGGCGGGGTGACCAGGACCGACTGCATGTCAGCTGTGAAGCCCTTCTCCTGCCAGCGGAGCTTGTCGCCATTGTAGGAAGTCTCCGGGTAGAAGTTCTCCAGAGCGGTCTCATTCAGCCAGGACCAGAAGGCATTAGCATCAGTTACCTGTGGAGAAATAAAGCCTTGTGATCTTACTGTACAAAAATAACAGTTGTCTAGTGTAGAGTGCTCATTACAAATTTAAATTGTACACAATCATGTGAATTCATGTTCTAATTAATTCTCATCTCAAGGATACTGAGTTAAGAAAAAAGTTATTCACACCCTTTATATATTGACTGTGAAAAGTAGAAATAACACAATAAATTGTTCTTCTTTAATTTAAAAACATTGAATAAAAATCATTACCTTTTACTAATCATAGTGTTTGTGAAAATTCATGCTTCAGAAGTACTTTATGCCATGCTTTTGCAAAAGATGCCATATATTGTCTGGAATTATCCATTCATACTTAGTCTAGTACATGTATCTCTTCTCTGAAGTTCAGTCAGTCACACGGTTTCACAAATTAGATTAAACCACAATTGTTCTTGATTTCAACTGACAATTAGATGGATTTCTCAAAATGGGCCAAATTCCACAGTGCTACATTTTCATTCTTGAGAGAGACAACAAATTTACAAGTCTTAGAATAATTTTTGATAATTAAAGAATAATCTTTGGGTATGAATAATTTTTGTTGTTACCTGTGCCAACATGGCTAAAGGGTTTTCCACTGGTTTGAAAGGGTTATCTGACTAATGCAATGATTTAGAGATCAGACACCAAAGGGATCTAGCGTAATATTAATGAACTTACCTCATCCATGGACTGCACAAAGGTGTTGGTTGTGCTCTGTGTCTGATAGAAGGCCGGGGTGGTGTTGTGGTGTTCGTTGGAGATGCTGAGGACAAGCAGTAGGCAAAAGCAAGACGACATGATGTCCCGAAGCATTTCTGCAAATCTCCTGTCCCTGCGCTGCTTCTTCCTTGCTTGTTTGATGTTGATAAGGGACGTCATTGAACGTCGCTCCATCTTTCTCCTGGTGCGAAATGCATCGCCTGTAGTAAGCATGAAAAATATAAATATGAACTTCAAGTCAGTACGGTCTGTATTTGTTAGAAAAGTGGAAACAATACCACAAAGGGAAGCAAGAAGAAACGTCAGTCTGTGAGATCAATTCACAAAACAGTGTCTGGAACCTGTGCCTGGCTAGGGGCAAATGTACAAATGTACATGTATGCACAGTTTAGAGATACAGGAGTGCATTTTACTGGGGGATGTTGCATTGGAGATCTGTTTAGTATACATATAGATGCATTTCTTTCAGGGTGGCGGATGTACATGTATGACCTGGTGGAATTATGTTTAACTTATAGTTATTAATTACAAAGTTAACTTACAGTTGAAGCCTGACACAGCATTGGCTTCCATCCAAACGGGGCCCCGTTTTTCTTCAAAAATCTTCTCAACGGCCTGCCTCTTGCAAAGGGATGAAGTCAAGATGGCAAGAAGAAATGTCTGTAAGATAAAAGCTGGTTGTTAGGGTTTCTGAACAAGTTATTAAACCCGGGGATGCCGATACCAGGTGATTTTTCAAAGTTTTCTTCATGACACTGAAAAATATCGGGGGTTATGTGGAGACAAATACTTCAGACACCTCTCTGGCAAAACACAGCCTGAAGTGTTTCCTCAGTCGTGAGATATCAGCGATGTTTCAGGAGCACCACTGAAGGGTACTTTCCGTCAGTTCAAATCTCCCACTTTGGAGCGGCCTGCCAATGAGCGGGCTTCTTATATAGATTCCCCCGGGGTTTAAGATGGTGATATCATCCTTAGGATGTGGCTTGTATTCAGCATGTCCTAATTAAGTAAGTCAGGTTTTAAACTAGCTAAGGAAAAGTCTTGGTGACCAAATACTACCTCATATAATATATATATATACAACTTCAACTACATTTTGCTTGAATGCTATTGGCCTGTGGTTAAATTACATTTTGTACTCAGTAAACACATGGCAACTGCAACAAACATGTAAATCATTTGTTTACCCGGTAATAAAGTAACCATGACATCCTAGCTTGAATGGTGTTGACAGTTTTAAGGTGTTTAAAATTCCTAGACAAGTAAAATATGGCAACTGCTACAAACATGTAATCATGGATATTGTTTACCTAATAATACAGTAACAATGATATCCTAGCTTGAATGGTGTTGACAAGTGGCATTTTAACTGCCTTTAGCATTACTAGACTTTCGAAGTAAAATATGGCAACTGCAACAAACATAATGATATTGTTCAAGCATGTCCTTACCTTTGCTGGTTGCAGAAGGTACACTTCCACCAGAAAGGTGATGATGAACGTAGACAGCCACCTCTCGGACTTGTCCTTGCCCCACTGCAAGCTGAACAGCAGGGTGAAGACAGCTGACCCCACAAAAGACAGCACCACCAGCACCCAGGCCAAGTACTTGCACCCGTGTGGCAGGCGCTTGGCTGGACCCTGCTGTGTGCGTGCCCTATGTGGGTCGCCTGTCTCCACGTCTCGGACCTGGCGGTCGCCCTTGTTGCTCGGCCGGCTGTACTTGAACAGCAGAACTATCGCCATGACAACGGGAAGGCAGGTGATGCTGGCCATGATCCCCGTGTAGACTCCGTTCAAGGTGAAGGAGAACGGCCCCAGGCTGATGGCTTGCACGACCTGGGTTTCTATTTCGTCCCTCAGCCACACGGCGCTGGACACCATGGACATGGCGAAGAAACTCAGGCAGCAGCCAAGCCTCTCGCTGCGGGTGAACGTGCTACCTGTAAAGGAAACATAATCGGGAAATTTTCATCAAAACAAGTTCAACTTGGTCTTAATGACAAAGAATGAAAGCAACACTCCTGATCAAATGGAGGCAGCAAGAGGCTTTCATCCATATAAATACAAATTACTAGTATGAGGTACATGTAAATTTCAGACATACACATCTTGTGATATGGACTCCCTCAGGTCAGCCAAGATAAAATGCAGTAAACTTGAAAAAAGAAAATTAATGATACCTTCAGGCATGAAAGCGACGGACAGAAAGAGGTGTTCCTCTGTCAGATTATGGCGCAGACTTGCCGGGAACAGGAACCCGAAGGATCGCAGGTCCTCCTCAGAGGCGACAGGAAAGGTCTTCGCAACCTGCCCGTCCCCGCGGTCGGCTGCCAGCCACTCGTCGCAGAAGAAATAGGACCTGCAGTTCCAATTAAAGGGAAAAGAAATATGATCAATTAGCTGTTAGGATTTGAGATTGATAAAACAGACACACATCTTATACCTTGTGAAAGTTAAGCATTAAAAGAGGTTGAATAATTGTCAACAGCTTCTTTCCACTAAATATGTCATTCAAAATTTTGGTTTTAAACATTTTATAAGGACAGTTCTTCTATAGTGTGTGCAAGCAGCACTTTTAACACTCAGCAATGGGATAAACATGTTAAACATTCAAGCTGTTCAAAAATCACATTCAAATTTCAATCAAAAAAATGCAGCACAGACAGACCCAAGTCACTGTAACAAGGAAACTGTTAGAAGTTCATACTAAATGTAAGTAGTCATGTGACCTATTATAAGAGACATTACTACTGCACATGACAATTTTAGCCTCCCACAACAACTGGAAGTGGGTCAGGTGAAATATTTATTGAACAACCCTCCCATGATTATGATTGGATGAATCTAGACAGCGCTTGGCTGGACTCACGTATTGCCTGTGGTGAGATCCTGCACGGCTGCTCGGTCCACGTGCCACGATGCACGGCTCCCCTCCCCACTGTTGTCGTGCATGAGCTGCAGCAGCTCCACCTTACCCAGCTGTTCCGCTGTGCTGAAGGTCAGGGTCACCTGGCTGGATTGGGTGAAAACCTAAAGAGCAACAGAAAATCAAATTCCACCTGTTAGGACATGTTGTCAGTAATTATATAAATTTAAAAAATCATCTTCAGAGGAAAGTTGGATGATGAAATAATAATAGGAGTGGTCAGTGCCAAATTTAATGGCCTAACCTTCTCTCTGATGTCGACCAGTCTCACACCAGAGTTTGCTGCATCTCCGAACAGCTTGAAGGCAACGTTGGACTCTGTCCCAGCATGCTTAGCTGGACCTGTCCAGATGATGAGGCGGTACAGGAAGTTGTCCTGAAGGTTGTCCAACCTTATAGCGTGATTTAACTGTAACAATGTGTGAAGAGATAGAACGTGAATGTTCACATACATGTACATACTGACCTTGACCTCTTAGTAGATACTACATGTATATCATAGTCTTACTGAAGAATAAAAATTACTGTAGGTACTGTAGGTACATTACAAATATGCCAGCTAGTTAAACATTTTGTATGACAAATTTTCTTTGATTACAGAATCATGCTGTTCTTGTTGGCAGGGTTTAGATCCCTATGTGACAGCCATTGGCTAGTTGGGCAGGCCTTAGGGCTTTCAGTGCCAAACTAATAAATATCAAACATGAATGCTGGAGAAAAATGTACTTACTTAGAAAATCCACGATTTATTAGATATAACAAGTCCACAGAGCAAAGACTTAATGACTACAAACAAATAACATTACAATACGGTTACTTGTGTTGGCTTGATATGGTTGACACCCACTTACCTTCCTTATTCCTGTATGCTCAGCAACCTGGATCGTGACTGATGTGAGCGAGTAGAAACAGAGCGCCACAATGATGGTTGTCAGAACGGCACTGTTCTTTACAATATCAATGAATTTCAACTCCTCGAAGTGGAGGGTGTTCGGCGGTGTGACAAAGTCACTCCCGAAGGCTGTCAGATGGTTGCAGTGACAGATAGTGCTGGTAATGGTGGACTGCTTGCTTATCTGTGGAAAGCAGTAAAGAGACATGTTGTTAAGATCAATTATGTTAGCAAAGTCCAAACACGGGTCCTTTGACATATATGGAAAACTTAATAGCAATCTAGAAAATCATGCTATTTTCATTTATCTATTAATTACCATCTTTAAAATAAGGGTATGGTATCATCATGAAAGTAGTGGAATAAAGATTATCTATTATTGATGGATGTTTACAGGTTTAGATACAATTGATCTGAAATATGTGTAGGCCATGGACTAGAAGGACAATCCACATTGCCAAACATTTTTCTGTTTTCCACATCACTGATTCTGAAGCATTAGGAATGCTAAACAGCCTGCTAACTAAATAATAAGAGTTAACATGATTAAATTTGTAATATCTTGTTACAATCAGGTGGGGTTAGTCATGGATTCAGTATCTTTTTAATAACAAAGCAATTTTTTATGCAATTTTACTTATTTCTGCATTGTGAGAGAGGTCACATATAAATCCACTGATATTATCATAATGAAGACTTAGTCTAGTATTTAGCATAACATTACTCTAACAATCCTGAATACTAAGAACAAAGTTTTCCCAAAACAAGGAGAGCCTGTACGCACCGTGCAGCCATCCGTGCTCCAGGCTTCCTGCATCTCGTTCCAGAAGACACAAGCAGAACGGGCCCATTCCATCTGGTAGGCATAGACGTCAGCGGCGTGTGGCTCCTTCATGTCAGTTCTTTTCTCACTGCCACACTCGGTCACTGGTCCTGAAAAAATGGAAGTTTATAACAGACCTGAGAAGAGTAAAAATACTCAAATATAATGGAACATGTTGACTGTCAACTTGTTAAGTTACACAGTGTATTTTACTAAATGGAGATTAGTAGATAAAGATTCTAGATAATCAAGCAAACATCACAACATTGCAAACTGGACCATCAACATAAGGCAACTTTCGATAATCAAATTTTACATTACATATCATGCTGTAGATTGAAACATACCTGGTTTCAAAACCTCTTCAAACATTTATCACACATTTAGGCCACACCAATTTAATTTGTTGGTTCTCGGATTCGCCTCTTCATTTTTTTCTGATTTGCAAAAAAAAAAAAAAAAAATTCTGGTTCAGAATCAACTAAAAAATGCTCATATTTTGCCTCCAACAGTTCAAGAAAGACCTGTTACTCCTAGTTGTTACAGTTATTACATCTACCAATGCACTGGTTTGATTAAAAGTTCAAAATTCATTATTCAAATTTTAACCCAGTCTTTTGTGTTGACTTCATGGCACCAATTCTAGCATTTGGGGCTATAATAGGATGCCCAGGCCTGTTTTTATTTTTATTTTTTTTCGCCCTGTCGCTTCATATTTTTTCCGAAAAAATCCGAGAACCAACAAATTAAATTGGTGTGGCCTTATTATACTTTTCCTTCACAACAAAAGAACAGAGTCTGACATAGTTTAGTGAGATCATTATGGACAAGTCAATTCCACTTTATCTGGCACACATTCACCTTCTAGTTCTGTGAAGCATGTTAAACTTTGTGTTTGCAAAAACAACATGAAAACTACTCACCAAGTATTTGGACCTTGATGTAGTAATCCACAGGACCATCCTCTCCAGAGATGAACATTCTTGCCTCTGTCTTCTCTGGGTCTTCCTGGCCACTCAGACTTTCTGTCAAGGCACACTCCTCGGGTAGGATGTACGTCTCTGTGGACGCGTTGTAGTTTTGGTCATCAGGGCGGCTGCCGTACCTGCCCGACACGCGGTAAACCACGCTGGTGTTCAGCGGGGTGATTGTGACCAGGAATCCTTCGGCAGCATTGGTGAGGTTCAGCAAATGGTAGCTGGAACTTCCGTTTCCTGGGGCAGGGACGGTGACGGTTGTTGTTGCTGGTTTGTTTCCGGGGTTGGCCGGAATGGTGATGATGAAGTCTTCAGCCAGGTTGTTGGAGGCCACGGGGATGTTGTGGTTCTGTTGGAGTGACAGTTCCATGACAGACGAACGTGCCTGGTACTCCCCGCGCCCCCAGGTAAATACGTTCTGTTGAAACTGCGTCAGCTAAAACACAACAAAATAAAATTGTCCAAGAACTCTTTTTTTTTTTGGTAACATTCTGTGATAAACAAATTTCTGTACCTCATGTTCAATTCAACCACAAAAAAAATGATGTTAAACAGTGAGGCAAGCTGTAAGGGGAAAATTCCTCTGCAATGATCATAGCTTTGAGGATGTAAAAAGTTATGCAAAAGGCCTGATGTTTTGATTTTCAGATTAAGTCTGACTTTGTTCAAGGGGATTCTGGAATGTTTCCTCAAAGGATATAATTTTAATTTTCTGATCTAAACTAAGTACATAATTGAGTAGTCCCTTTAGTCAAGCTAGACTGGTTTCCAAGAGCACCCAAATACACAAGGTTTAACATCAGATGATAGAAATAAATGCATAGTATCTAACAAAAATAGAATTTTTTTTGCGCAAGCAAATTCTAAAAAAATTACTCTCACTCACTCACTCACTCACTCACTCACTCACTCACTCACTCACTTCCATGAATAATTACAGTAAAATGACAGAAAACATAGTGATGTAAGACAGACAAAAACGATGTTCTAAACAATGATGAGAATTGAACTGTTCCATTAAATTTGACATTATCACATAAGGGTCAGGAAAGACAAGGATCATTGATGACCAGGACATGACATGACACGTGCCTTTATAGCGACGCTGTGCGGTGTATACTCCTGGAAAAGCGCTGCTTTAGACGGAAGTTGGAAGCTCCCATCCTCCGTCTGCAGGACCTGGCCTCCAAACTGGTCGCCCCAGATCCTCTGGGCAAGCAGCGTGATGTTGCCCCACTTAATGGTGACAGCCGGGGCTCCTAGCCTCGTGGCGCCGATGATGGCGTTGAACAGACGGTCCAGCACCTGGCGGCCTTCCTGGACAAGTCTTCGTCTCTGTAAGGAACCGTTAAGACATGTTGATGAGTTACTCTCGATCACAGATGATTCAGTTCGTTACTTATTTACATGAGACACTAGAAATATGTTTATGATGCAATAGTTCTATTTAAGAAACTAGAAAGGCAGACATTTGCTCAGGAGCAAATGTAGCATATCCCTTCACCACATCTCTCGTACCAAAAATGGACCTGTCCCACTCCTGTACACACAGCCCTGTCCAATACTAAAAAAAATGCCTCCCTTCATTAAGAATGAATTCTTCTAGTGACCCCACATTATGTTATGGTCTAATTAAAAATACTGAAAAACAATCTTTACCACACCCTGGGATCGAACCTGTGAACTTCGAGACACTAAGTCTGACGCTTGGCCGTTTATCGTGCTATTAGCCACTACACCACACTGACTAGCTACGAATACATAGGCTATTTACATAAAGGAACCTAATGTACATTTTAGCCTGAAGTGAAGTTCAAAAGTCGCAAATCATATTATAATGTAACAGGAGGGTACCCAAAAGTGTTAGGAGATTTCTGTGGGCATGTGTTCCCGAAATCGCCATACGGTGCTTTCAGGATTAGTACAAATTTCCGTACTTTTGACAGGATCCACGCCACCCTGTATCTGCTTTGTATGGCAGAACAAAATATAAGTATTGATCTGATCACCCCTGTTCAAAATTGAATTTAAAACTAGTTGGAAGAATTATGTTATCTAATTGCATATATGATCGCATGATTGCAGCTACATGTATGTATGTAAAAACTGCACCAGACATTATGCCAAACTTTTACGGAGGACCCACATCATCATAGGGAACAATGTCAACCAAAGGTCAATGACCTTACCTACCAAACCGCTACATGTATCTGCAGCTATATAAATTAGGTTAAAAGATTTTAAAACTTGGTTAAAAAATAGCAAGATATATAAAAGTGTAGGTTACATGTACATGTATGTGACAATTTTGTTTCCACCAATTTACAACCCAAAACACTCCTTTTTCCTGGCCAATACTTGTAAAGAAAAAGGTAATTGTTCCTATATTAAGTATGCCTAGGTGGTCTTTTAGCATATAAAGTCATTAAGGCCCTGTTCTAACCAAGTCGCTCAATTTAAGCGCTTTCGATGTGGTTTGCACGGATTCAGGATTCATCTGAACACTCCAAATCACATTGAAAGCGCCTCGATCCCAAACAACCTGGAGGTAGTTTCGAACCGCCTTGACTGGATCGCGATTTGCGTCTGAACGCAATGTGGTTTCACCGGTTTACTGTGCATATTGACCCGGTCATGAATTACGGGGTGATATTTCTGTACAGTATTTATATCCATTGCCAAAATCTACGTGGCAGCAAGTTAAAGAGCTGAGCAATGCCCGAATAATGTTACTCATTCTTAGACGAGCTTCATTGCCTCTAGCAGGACCATGTCGGCATTCGGCCCAGGTATGCTGGGAGGGGGGCACAAGCTAACAGGTCATTGAGCTCTGACATTGATAACAACACTACATGTACCTTGCGTGTTTTCATCAAACAACAATGAATGTTTGAGTTTAGGCGAATCGTGCTCGGGCGCGGTTTAGAAGGAACGTGTGGCATATGGACCAGATGTGAGGAATGTGGTTTACCTGAATCGTGCTTAAAGCAACTTGGTTTGAACGGGGCCTAAGTGAACAGCCAATCAGCAATCACATCTGCAAACAGGGCTGCCTGCATGCCCATATAGGGCATGTACATGTACATTTGTACCTCCTCTCCTATGCCCAAACATGCAGTTCTGATATAATATAAAGCATTATTATACCCATACCAAATTTCAGATCCTTTGGGTGTAATACCAGGTCTCCAGGGCTACAAATGTGCAGATTTTGTCTGAAAATGGCCAAAAAACCCTAATAAAACAATTCTAAAAGCCTGTGTCAAAAAAATGAAAGAAAAAAAAACGTGGTGGGGTATTGGCCCACTCTACCTTCATACCAAATTTCAAGTCATTTGGCTGAAAAATGACAGAGGAGAAACATGAGTTAAAACAAATTCTGTGAAGCCATAAATAGTTCCTTGAACCATGAAAACTATGAAAAATAAAAAAAATATTAATGTTATTTATTATAACCTTCCCATGCTACTTAACCCTGTAACTTAGACACTAAGTACAAATTTGATGCCAAAAGGCTAATAGTAACCCAGCAGGGAGAAGGTTAAGGCATTAGGGGTGTGACTAAATTATGTACAAGTCATGTACATGAATTGTAGTACATAGTCAGGGTACTAGTATGTAACAGTTGACTGTGGTTATAGTTAATGTCTGAAAGTTTCCAAGTCCTTTTGGGGGTTACATGATCCTAAGTCTAGAGAAGAAACAAATAGTCTTTGGTGATTGACAGAACAATTACATAATGTTTTATACTTGAGATGGACTTTTTTGTTGAGCGTTAAATACACCTGAATCAGATATAAAATTGAACTAGGAAGAACAGTTTATAATGTATACTATATGGCTGAAGATGAACTCTAACATTAGTCAAGAAACTTGAATGTTGAGTAAAATCAAGAATTGAACAAATCATTTTTATCAAATGAATGAATTGAACAAATTGTTTTTATGACATTTTGTTACCTTAGCTTGGTTCTCCTGCTTCTTTTCTTCCACCTTTTGAAGGCGCTCCTCTGGAGAGAGACTCTGGTCCTCCTCGAGATCAGAAGCGAGCTTCCCAACACCCTCTTCTTCACCTCTCTCTGGTTCCACAAGCAGAGAACCAACGGACTCCACCAGAGCTGCAGTAGACAAGCAAATGTTATCAATTGAAAGTAATGAACACAAAGAACCAACAGACTCCACCACAGCTGCAGTAGAACAGAAGCAAATGTTTGATTGATTTAATATTTCTTACTTTCAGTTATGTCAGTGTGCATGTTACAGGTTTGGAGTCTTCCTCACAGGAAATATTGAAAAATTAATTTATTACATTTTATGCAATATGTTTCTCCTGGGATGATGATAAAAAAAAACAACTTGAGAATACATTACATGAGGCACCGTACGACTGATGAACAAGACATCAAATTGTACTTACATCCTCCCACAGATTGGACAGTTGATGGGTCAGACATGTCCAGCTGGTCCAGTTTGCTGGTGATGGACTTCAGAACACCCATGGCTATGTACTATAGGACAGCATACATGTAAATCTGTTGTTTAAAACTAGACTTTTAAGATTTGAAAGCAACACTTTCTGTTGCTCATCCTGCATCTAAATATGGAAATATGGAAAATGAAATGTTTTTGTTCAGCACATTTGAAGTTTCAGAGATTGAAAGATGAATAACCATTGGCATGATGTGCAAACACTTCCATGCTTTGGACGTATAAACATTGAAAAAGGATGCGCAAATACAGTCTACAATTTTCTTTGTACATGTAGTACAATCCAGGCTCATGCCATGCATAACAAGATATAGGCACAATTGTACATAAACCAGAATTAGAGAAAGATCATAGTTTTTTGCACAGTTGCAAGACTTAGTGTAGCTTCATGAGTAGTCAAGTCGTAGTTGTAGGTGAGGAGTCAAACGTTTCAGCTTTGTAAAAAAAAAACCATCAGAGACTTGTACCTTATCCTCCTGTGAAATGCCAAGACAGGACTTAATGACAAGTGATGATAACTCAGACATCCTTTGCAGATGTTGCGGCGTCTGGACCCGACCCATTTCAGTGGCCAAAAATTTAATAGCCTTGCTGCACATCTATAACAACGGATAACAAGATTGAACACCTTAAAGTTTGTTCCTTAACGTGGCCATGGTCCAAACAGCTTTTTTTTCTGAATTCAATGCTTCCAAATGTGTAACATCTACAAACTACCAAACATGGCTTACGTGTGCCTTTTCCTCAGCAGCTGATGTCGGCTGCTCCAACTCAACAGCATGTCCAGAAAAATCTGCAGCCTTCTCGTTAACGAACGACAAAGTTGCAGAAAAAGTTAGTCATTAGCAACAAAGCAAATGACTAAATTCATGTATATACTATATGACTACCACCGACTCATAATATCATCATGTTTATGGAAATTTCTCATGATACCAATTTGGCAAAGGAGCAACCCATCATTTTTTTGTTTCTGTCCATGTTATAGAACCTTGCTATTGTACTATTGTGCTGTGTGTTTATTATTGACTCTACAAATGTAGTCCTGCTAATAACAGAATATCAAAGAGAAATGTTTAACTTAATTGTACAACAACATATGGTTGGATTAAAGCTAACTTTACCACTATGGAATCTACCAACACAGATGAGCTTTCATTCTAACAACATATGGTGTGCCTTAATATATTTTTGTGATATCATCAACTAAAGCTACAATTTAGATCAGGAAGTTACAAACTTTAAGGTATAAACAAACAATAAGATTAAGAAAAATTATAATTGTTGACAAATTGCTGTGGAAATGATTGCCTTAATATGCACAATGAATATTACAACTTTACTCCAGTCATGTGACACAGGGTTCTCCCTAGAGAACGGACCAGTGGTTTCCCCATTCTAAATCCCAGCACCATCACACCCATTTTCAAAATTAGCTCTTCCCCTCTGAATAATATTTGTTCTTGTCTCTTTCTTTTAAAATGCAATGTCTGCTTAAAGGAGCAAAGATGAACTCCCAGGATTGGATAACGTTATTTTGTATTTTGTAAAGTCAAAACGCTGGAGCTTCCACGGGTCCAGGAGGGCAATGCCCCCCCCCCCCCCAACCATTGTGAGCCACCATCATACTCTACATTACTGGGAAGATCCCTGTGACATTGTTGTTGTGAGAATAACTGATAGAAAGTTTGGAGTGTGACTAACCTGAGCCAGAATCTGGAGTACATCCTGTGGGTTTGAGGTGGCGGATTCTGCATAGATGCTGTCCAGACTGTTACCAAGAGCCTATTGAACAGGAATTAAGGGCAGAACAGTCAGAATATTACATAATATGTGCCTCACTATTGGACAGGAATTAAGGGCAGTACAGTTAGAATATTAGGTAATATGCTGAATTGGACAGGAATGAAGGCCAGTACAAATTTCATTACAAGTTTTGTTGTCTTTCAAATAATAGTTGCATGTACATCAGGGATCGATCACTATCGAATTATAAAGTCATACATGTAGGTCAGCAAAGTCCAATTTGGGTCACTCAATGGTTGCTAAATCCAGTAGAAAGGAGTCCCCTAAAATACCCTCAGCTGTACATGTAGAACTGCACAGTTTACCTGATCAGCTGGTGTTGCCCTGTTGCCCCCCGGTGGCCTGCTGCTGGTCTCTGTGGTTTCTGAACGACAGAAGTTACATATAATTATTCAATCGCTAATCTTACTTTTGCAGGTGACATCGATGCATGGCACTCTTTCTCTTAACATGAGATTGAGGGACTGAGGGTTTGCAATTTAAGAGCAGATTTTACAGCATGGAACAGCATAGTTTCAAAAGCCTCCTCCAATCTTTGATCACTGAAAAGAAGACTGTTATGGGACTACATTGTAAGTAAAAATCTACACCAGCTAGTAAACATACATTTTATCACACTATACATTTATGTACATTGGTGGTATGTAGTCAACATCAATCATTCAATGCCTTAAATTATATTGTACAACCCCGCCAGGCTGTTCCATGGATTTGCTCAGAGGCAAACAGATAAGAACCTACCCTTGGTTTCTGATCCAAGTTGTACAGTTGGAGTTGATGGTCTGGTGGACATGGATGTGGGCATCCCACTTGTCTGCTTAGTTGTTTCAGCAGCTGATGGTGTGACGGCTGTAGAGAAAAAAATTTAGCATTAGAATTCCAATACCTTAAGACAATTTTCTGATTTTACAACTATATAATGATACCAACACTACAGCTGAGATCACTGGAACATCAGGTTTCATGAAGCAAAGTATCAGTATAGTACTGATACATGTATGTAGGGAACTTCAAGGTCGAGTAAAGTTCCGTAAGCAAGGGCACAACGTCATGGTGAGTATCAAACCCAGGACCATTGCTCAATGATGGCCTCTCCAGTCTTTCAGTGCTGGGAACCTACCGTCATGTTGTACGGTCGAAGTCACAGGTTTGGTGGAAAGGCGGGTGGTCATCCGGCTTGTCTGCTGGGTTGTAGCAGCAGGAACTGTGGTTGGTGGAACTGTGGTTGGTGTGGCGGCTGGCAGAGAAAAGACTCAGGTTAAAAGATTACACCAAATTTTCCAAATTCTTTTGTGAGAAGAACTGCACTGATAAAGACCACAACAAGAAGACAGTATCATTCTGTACATGAACTTACACAAATTTAGTTCTAAGGTTTTAACATGTATCGGGACTAAATCCAATATTTCCTTTTTGGAGGACAAATATGGAATGAACATAGTATAATATAAAATTACATTAAATCAATTATTTTCCTCACAGTTTCAGATACAAAACTTTAGATTAGTTAGTAATACATACATGTAGTTCAGTCTGTATTATTATTAGTTGACTTAAAAATAACAGAACAGTTCCTTGTGTGAAAGAATGCACCCTTTCAAAAGAACTATATTTTTATTTTTAATTATTAATAATAGGATTTCTCTAAGTCTTACTGTTTTGTTCTTTATCATGACCACAGCAATGTTCAGCTTTGCTGATAGCCATCAGTGACAGCAGTGTTCTGGTATCAGTCAGAATAAGTTATATATTTTGTTTCATGAACAATCAACAACAACTAGACTCTCCCTACCTGTAATTGCCGGTAGTATAATTGCCGCCTCGCTCTGTGACCTCCAACCACCTGAAGAGAACAGGGCCGTCACCCTGACGATGTAAGCAGTCTCCGGTAACAGGCCGACCACCGGAAACCACGCCTCGTCAGTGCTCTGATTGACAGCTGTCGTCATATCCAGCTTGGAGACCACGACACGGTACCCCTGAAGGTCAGGATCAGGGGATGGAGACCACGTGACCTTGAACCCTTGGTCTGTGATGTCAGTTACAGCCAGGTCCAATGGTGGATCCACAGCTGCAAGAAAAAGGATTGAAACACCTGGTGTTAAGAAATGTCAATTGATGTAAATTGAGCACCAAAGAATGATATGATTATAACCACATTATAACCATATTGATATGTTTTTGTGACTTAGATTAAAGAGATTATTAAACATATTTTTAGAAGGCTTGCAAGTTTAGGTTACAAAATTATGCAACTTCATTTTCCTAAATAAAACAGAATTTGGAGATAAAGAAATTTGTGAAATAGAACAACTGCTATTGATGCATATGAATGAATGAATGAACCGAAGGAAGTGTGATATTCCTTGGTGATTTTAATGCAGACATGGGAAGTAACGGAGGTCCCAGAGGCAGAGGCTCCCCATCCAAACTGGGCAAAGAAAGTCTTATCACCCAAGAGCTCGACCTTGTGTCCCTGAATTTGGGTCACCTCTGCAAAGGCCCTGTGGAAACATTCCAAGGTAACGGTAACAAGCAGTCCACAATTGACCACACCTTGATACCAAGTTCCCTGCTTGCAGATACAATAAGTTGTGAAGTCAGTGGACACAACAGTCTCAATCTGTCAGACCACAATACCATTATAGCCTATTTTACCTACAAACAAAAAGAATGGGAAGAGAACATTTCAGAACCATGTCTAAACTGGGACAGCTTCAGCCAAACAACAGAGAACACTTATAAAAGAAGAGTTAGTGAAAAACTAGGAGCAACCAACACGCCCAGTGAAAAATCCCCGGAGTCGATTGATGAAGAGCTGAGCCAGATAACTACCATACTAAAAGAATCAGAGAAGGAAACACTACCAACTAAAGTAATAAGGAGCCACCAGAAACCTTTAAAGTTACTGGTCAACGACACTGGCAGAAACGCACCAAAAACAAGTGAATTCATGGTTGTCATGGAAGGAAGCAGGAAGACCGAGAGAGAAAGACAACATACTGTACGCAGACTATAAAAAGAACAAAAGTCAATTCAGAACAGCTCTAAGGGAAGCTAAACTCTTGCATGAGGCCAAGGAGAATGAAGACGGAGCTAGCTTTGGCAAGCTCAGATGACAAAAAAATCTGGAGAAAAGTGAAACAGAGAAAAGGCAAGAAGGATAAACCGCAGGCTGTGATGGTAGGAGATCAGCTCATCACAGACCCGGCAGCGGTGAGAGAGGCATGGGCCAAGCACTTCGCAACATTAGGCAACGAACAAGAAGAAGAAAATTGCCTTTTTACGAGCTCCATAAGAAGTTTATTGAAAGTGAGGTGAAAAGAATGGAAGACGAAAGCTACAGAAATGCTGAAGTCATTCTAAAAGAGCGCTAGCCTCTTACTGTAACAGAAGTAGCCTCAGTTTGCAGGGCACTGAAAAACGGTAGAAGGGGAGGCAGTGACGGGTTGTCGTATGGGCGAAGAACTATGGGCAAGACTAACAACCCTGTTCAACACAATAAGGGAAACAGAACATGTGCCAGTGGCCTTCAAAAAGGGGCTCAAAGTTCCCTTATTGAAGCAGAATAAAACCGATAAGACAGATCTGAACCCTCACCGTGGGATTACCCTACTGCCCATAATATCAAAAGTATGGGAATCACTTCTCTTCAACTGAGACTAAAACCTTGGCTGAAGTCAAGAGGACTCCCACACGAGCTTCAAAGTGGAGAGCAGATTGGCTGCAGCAATGTTACAAGAGCGTACAGGGTCCAAAAGGTAATAAACCATTACAGAGAAAGGAACAGTATGGTTTACGGTTGTTTCCTGGACACCAAAAAACCTATGATACTGTGTGGATTTAAGGTTTGCTGTACAAGACATACAAAGTGGGGATTAGCAAATTCTGGCGACTACTCAGGAATATAATGCACACAGAAAACAGATCTAGATATTCCATACTTCTTGATGGAAGGGAATCCAAGGAGTTCATCACCACAAGGGGCGTAAAACAGGGAGGCATCCTGTCGCTGACATGTTTTCTATTAGCAAATAACGATGTTCACTACAAACTACGAGGTAACGGAGGTGGCCGGTGTGTCTGTAGGGGGCATACATGTATACTGTGGCTCCCCAGCCCTGGCAGACGATGTATGCCTGCTTGTGGGGTCCAAGAAAGGACTGCAACGTATGATAAACACCATGTCAGAGTATGGAAAGAAATGGAGATTCCAATTTGCCCCAGGCAAAAGCCAGAGCATTGTGTTTGGCCAAAGCAACAACAAAACTACATGTAGACCAGTCACTGAGCCCAGCTGGATAATGGGAGAAGCAGAGATCCCAGAAGTGTGCACATGTCGGAGTGCAGCATTCAGCTAACATGACGTCTTCTGCAGCCATAGAAAAAGCCTGTAAGAAGGGGAAAGGTCGTATCAGTGCTATTATGTCTACAGGTCTGGAAGGTCATGTTCCCAAAGATTCTGTACAACACAATAGCCTTACCTAGTATGTTGCATGGCTGTGAGCTGTGGTATCCTTCACAAACAGGTATGCTGCAGCTAGAGAGAGTTCATAGGGCGGGAGTGAAGCGCATACAGGGCATGCACCCTCAGACTGGGACTAGAGACAGCCTTGGTACCCTAGGGATGTTCACTATGAGAGCCATCATAGATACATGTAAACACAAGCTGTGTTTGTTCAGAAGACTTGCCAATCTTCCTAGTACTACACTAGTGAAAAAAGTCTCTTCAGACTGTATTCACATTTCCTGATGAGAACACACCGCCCCACGAGAGGCTTTTATATATATAAATGACATCTTCAGAGTCGCTGAGGAATACCACCTTACTGAGCACCTTGAGAAGTACTGGCTAGCCGGCTAACAACAGAATTCCCAAGCAAAGCCGAATGGAAGCGAACAGTGAAGACAGCAGTGAGAAACAAAGAGGAGAGGGATTGGTTTGCTGCACGCAGTGACCGAACAAGACTGTACAGAATACACAAAACCAATACAGAACCTCACAAGCTATGGGCACTCCCAAGGAAACACCCAAACCACATGAAGACTCTACAAAAACTGGTGCACCTAGTAAGCACTGTCCCGCTCCATACTCCTAAGTTGTGTCCTACTTACAGCTCACCAGCACAGGTCATAGTCGGTCACCTAGTAGCGCAGTGCAGCACTTTCAACAACCTCCTGACAGACTAGGCACAACGATAATGGCGTCAGTTCATCAGCAGCCAGATGAGAGGCTGACAGAAATCTTCCTTGGTGCAGAGATCGTGGAAGGTGAAGTGGATGAGAGGGTCTGGGAATACTTCATGATAAGCATTGCAGGGCTGATACATCCCCTGGCGACCATGGCCGTGAAGCACACGTGAGATGTAACGGGGGGTGCCCTAACATCGAACGCTTTTTTACGCGCTCGAACTCACGGCGCTCTATCGCTAGTTGTCGGAGAGTGGTCAGGTTTTGATGAATGAATTTTGAAAACCTTTATGTAAAGAGTATACTTGGATAAAAAATGCATTCATACTATTCATGAGCCCTTCACGCTCCGCGTTACAAGCGGCAAACGCTGTGAGACATTTTCGTAAATTTACCTTCGTGAATGTGCTACGCTAGACAGCATGCCATAACTTCGAACGCTTTCGTAATTTTGCTCTGTTCAGGCGTTGATGATGAAATTAAGTAAAAAAAAACAAGAATTTAATTTTGTGATATTTAAGCTTTCTTTTGATAGTATAATTGCGATTATGTGTACTTGTCACCTCACGTGAGGAGGGCTGTATTGAACGCAGTTCAGTCCGTGTTTGACGAAAAACCCGTCTTACGCATTCAACGCGGTCCCATAGGAATCATGGGAAATGCAGACGACAGTGGTGTTGACGTAGTGTTGACGTTGTTTTCTCAGGTTGGTTTTCTACTACACAAAAACCCAAAGACTCAAATTTTTACTGTTTCTTAAAGCTTTCATTGTTATGTATGTGGCAGCTATGTGACTGCTTGGTACAGGTCGTTTATATCTGGCACGAGCCGTCGCTACGAAGGGACCCCTTTTTCAGCGCCATCATTATGATTGGTGAAAACGACTGAAATTTAGTTTTTCGACAAAACGATAAATAAATATATAGAACAACTTACTATACTTTGCATGCAAATAACAGCTGTATGCATTGACTATGTTTACTTATCTTTTTATTTAGCAAAGTCAGTGGCAACAAACACGGCATACTTTTGCATAATAAGATCAGTAAAAAATCCGTCCGAAGTTAGGGCACGTGCGAAGTTAGGGCACCCCCCGTTAGTATCGAACTGTGCAATATATTAATACCCAAAACTGCTGGACAGTAAACCAAAAGATTGACGATATCCATTACTTTTAATTAATCACTTATCTGTGGGAGAGAAAATATCATCTTGTAATGTAATGTCTTTTATCGTGTACTCTTGTATTTTAATGAATATGGCTCTCCTAAAGTGGAGGAATAAAGAAAGGAAAGGAAATGAATGAATGAATGAATGAATGAATGAATTGAATGAATGAATCAACTTTATTGCGCGACAATCGTACATGGTACAATGTGTGGCAGTAAGACAATACTACAAAACAGTTACTACTCCATCATATATACAATACCTTTATCACAAAGTTGTGTTTTCCATCCATCCTGACACCCAGCCGCGCAGGCACCCGATCCCGGATCACAGTTCACGTCCCCGCCCAGGCAGTGGCCACAAACTTAGACACAAAGAACTCGGTATTAACACAGCAATAGGTAAATGCATTTTCCTTTTACAAGATTTTCATTGTTATGTTGCATTTAATTACACCTGCATTTCAAACTTTCCAAGCTGGTATTAAATTTGGGCTAACAGAGAAAAGTGTTAGTTAGTTAGAAAAGTATGTGTAATTAACTTACTTGAAAGAATAAGCTGCTTGTCATAATATTAATCATGAACTGATGTGAAGAAGGTCTGAATGAAGGGATTACAATAAAGTCAAAGTAGAAAGGCTTTGCGTATTTACACTCACAGTATATACGACTGTGTGACAAACTACAATCATGAAACAGTTTTCACCTTGACATCCGTGCGCGTCTTCCATCAGCACAAAGCCCTGTCGGCAGGAGCACCTGTAGCTCCCGGGGACGTTGGTGCAGATCTGGTCACACCAGCCGTTCACTGTCGCACATTCATCGGGCTCTGCAAAGACAACAGGGGCAAAAATCAGGGTCTGAAACAAATTTTACCTCTACAAAAGCTACATTCTAGAGGTTAGGATTTCATATGTGAATGTTGCTGACTCCATTGCTGATGGAAACCAATGAGGTCACAAAACATGGAGTCTGGAGATTCTACATCAGAGCAAAAACAGTGAATTTGTTATTAAATAATGTTGCAGGAGAACCACAAGATTTAGTCAGTGCTCTTGAATTATCTGAATTCATATCATTGAGACTGTTTACTTTAAATTTTATAGTATGTTGTTTTTAGATTAAATTTATTATCTTTTATCTGATTATATGTCTTGTATATACATTGTAACTTGGTAATATGGTGACACCACAATGAACATGGCAGCCAATTAAGAACCTGGCGAAAACATTATTTTGAGAAACAAACAGTGCTTAACTATTGAGATTGCATATAGCAAACCAAGCAAACAATATTGCTTCATGGTTACGGTTCATTGTGACATCACCAGCGGGATATCTAAAAAGATAAATAAATGAATTGAATGACCCTGTGTCAGGGATCAAGAGCAGGCCTGAGCTGGAAGTATGATTCATTATCGTTTAATGTTCAGTACCATCAACAGGGTGTATGTGCACGTGGTGTAAATCTCTATGTTCATTGAGTTACACTATTTTTGTTGCAGATGAGAAGAACACATTGTTTTCTGGTGTCATATGCACTTTAATGATCATGGTTGTAATAAAATGAAAAGAAATCACATTTATCAATTAATCTTCATGTCATTATCAATCTACATGTCATTATCAATACAGAGCATCTACTCCATCCTCAGCCAACGCCGACCCCGCTGGCTAGGACATGTCAGGCGTATGGAGGACGGGAGGATTCCAAAAGATGTAAGTATGGGCAACTAACCACTGGTTCCAGGCGAGTTGGTCGTCCATCATTACGGTTCAAGGACATTTGCAAAAGAGACTTGAAGTCATGTGGCATCTCAACAGACACCTAGGAAGCACAGGCTGAGGACAGAGCTGCCTGGCGCCAAGTTGTGCAGAATGGAGTAACAGTTGTAGATGCTGACAGGAAAAGGGGAGAAGCTGCAGCAGAGAAACAAAGACTACGAAAAACTGCAACACAAACTGCAGCCCAAACCACACAACACACAATCCAGTATGTGTGACAGGGTCTGCAATACCAAGGCTGGACTTTCAAGTCACATGAGAAGTCACAGGAGAGCAACATGTAGAACTTCAGAGGCGTGCAGATAGTCTGCTGAGACTGAACTGCCAAAGAAAGAAGAAGATCAATCTACAAGTCACAGCAAAACAATGCATTTGGTATTTGACTTGTGCAGCCATGGCCATCTCCTATCAACACAAAGCCCAGAGAATAATCAGAATGTGTAGACCTAATGAGAAGCATCTAAAGTTCTAAATCCTTAGAACCTGTTCAATAACCTTGCTGTAATATAGAGAAGTTCATAACACATCTGATAATACTATACTATATGTAAGACTATCATTATTATCCTACCTTCACAGCCATGGCCATCTCCCATCAACACGAAGCCCTGTTGGCAGGAACAGATGTAACCTCCTGGGACATTGGTGCAGGTTTGGGCACACCCACCGTTGTTTGTTGCACATTTGTCAGTGTCTGCAGAGAGTCCAGAAATAACAGAGGAGATAAAAATCACTAGCTGAAATTCCTGTGAATAAAAGTGAGTGGTTCATCAGATTGCTAACTAAAATGATGAATATTTGAAAAAATGCAATCCAACCTCACCTTCACAGCCATGGCCATCTCCCATCAACACGAAGCCCTGTTGGCAGGAACAGGTGTAACTTCCTGGGACATTGGTGCAGGTTTGGGCACACCCACCGTTGTCTGTTGCACATTCATCTTCTGCAAAGAGTTCAGAAATAACAGAGGAGACAAACATTGCCCTTACCAAAGTAAGGTAATGCTGCACTGGCCTGGCACTTTTGGCATTAATGCCACCTTACAATTGTACTCCAGATCCCTTGGCAGTTGGGCACTAGTGCTACACTAGTGTGATGATCATAATATTAATCATCATTTATCATACAGGGCTCCTCATACTGTAGCGAAGGCTGAGATCCTTCACCTGACATGAGCCTGTCACACCAAATTAACCCCCTGTCCTCAGACCCCTATATATATATACCATTGATTGATATGCAAATAATTCAAGACAATTTTTTGTCCTTTCACAAAAAATTGTCTTAATTTATTTGCATATCAATCAAATGAATGGTTTGTGCTTATAAACCAGCAATTCTCCTGCAGTCCTTTAGTGTCACTGACGAAAGGTAGTGGATGCTACCTGAAACGTCTGACCGTTTCCAAAATCATATCCAGTTGCTTGAGTAACTGTTTTTTTGGCGTAAAATTGATCTAGTCCAAGGATTTGGTAAAAAAAAATGTTTACATAATATCGAGACAAAGATATACATTGTACCTGTTCAAATGCCGTGGAGTTGAAGACTGCGGATGATAAGTTAATCCATAACTACTTATTAAATAACTAGGTGGGAGAAAAAGTTCTACGCTAATTCAGAAAAATCAACAGCTCACTGCTTACTTTATGAACATCATGGAAGACGGAGCTAGCTATAAAAAAAGTATAATGCTGCATGTTAGTGGACAGAGATCTGAATCAGCATGTGTCTGCTCAGTTGTGAATCTGTACAATTTCCACAATGTCCCAAGGGTTTCCAGGAATTTCACTAAGTAGGAATGTGGGCATAGATGTGGGTCAGCAAAATTCCAGATCTGTGAGACATTCCTCTGGACATTCCATACCTGTGGATAAAATTCCTGTACAATTCCTAGAATTCTTGCAAACTGCACACAATACTGTACCATTAGGCTCGCCCATGAGGCGTCGCCAAAAAAGATGTCCTCACCTTCACAGCCATGGCCATCTCCCATCAACACGAAGCCCTGTTGGCAGGAACAGATGTAACCTCCTGGGACGTTGGTGCAGGTTTGGGCACACCCACCGTTGTCTGTTGCACATTCGTCTTCTGCAAAGAGTCCAGAAATAACAGAGGAGACAAACATTACTGGCTAAAAGTCCTCTGAATAAAAGTGAGTGGTTCATCAGATTGCTAACTAAAATGATGTATATGACTTGTGAAAAAAATGCAATCCAACCTCACCTTCACAGCCATGGCCATCTCCCATCAACACGAAGCCCTGTTGGCAGGAACAGCTGTAACTTCCTGGGACGTTGGTGCAGGTTTGGGCACACCCACCGTTGTCTGTTGCACATTCGTCAATGTCTAAAAAAATTCCAAAAAAAAATAACACAGAGAATAATAAAACATGCTACTCAAGTACTTACATTTTTTATGATAATTTCAGAATATTCATACTATTTTCGACTTATCTAGAAAAAAAACTTGTATTTTTATTAGAAAATATCAGAAATACAATTAAAAGACCGGGAAGGTGACTTGGCATGGACTCTCTGCAATGAAACTGCTTTACCTATGCATGTTGGAACACGATCACTCCAAGTTCGGTCCGCCTGGCACCTCACACTAGATGCTCCTTCCAGATGGTACCCCTGGTTACAGGTGAACGTCACCACGTAGTTGTAGGAGTTCACTCCTTCAGGACTCAGCACTCCATTTTCTGGTGCAGTCGGCGTTGGACATTGGGTAGCTAAAATGATAAATGTTGTTCAATCACATTTTCATTCAGACATATATTTTATTACGTTGTCCATAGGTCCATCCGTCAGATGGTGAATATTGACAACCTCCAGTTCACCTTCGGTGGAAAAGGCACCACCGATGCTACTTTTATTGTGTGGCAGTTACAAGAGAATGCAAACAAGCCTCTGTGTTTTGCCTTTGTTGGCCTGGAGAAGGCCTTTAAATTTGACCGTGTTCCCAGATAGGCAACTAAGCTTATTTTCTTAAGTTTTTAAAACCTGTGTTGAATTGATCTTACTTTATGGAGCTGACTCTTGGTCATTAACAAAGTCTTTATCTGCTTGATGGGAACTACACCCTTAGCATGAAAGTTCATCTGTGTTTAGTATACTTCATTATACATGTACATGTAACATCATTATGCATTTAGCCCTATGGCCATGAACAATGTCATACAAATACATGTAAAGATTATATCATTCTGCAGATTATTCTAATTTGTGAAGAAGATTAAAGAGATTTGGCAGCTAATAATAATAATATAGGTTTGGACACCAGGCTAGTCAAGAATAAGTCTGACTGCCCAGTTCTACTACATGACTACTAGTAAGTTTGTTGGGAAGACCTTTTCTGCAGTTCCCCCATATCACATCACAGTAATCCAGTTTGGGAAAAGTCATGCAGTTAAATAACATTACATTAACATAAAATTACAGAATTTATTTACAAGCTTCAACAACCCACCACCTCACTACCGCATCAATTAGATTTTGGTCGAACCAGATACAGGTGTACAGCTGTATTTTGTGTGTTTTTTTAATGGTTGTTCACTTCTGATGTGAAATTTTCAATAGTGTGGCATTAATACAAATACTTACCTGCTGAGCCTGCACACACGGTGTACACAATCCTGTCTCCGCTCCCGTCTGAGCCAAAGGCTGCTTCTGTGTTTAACAGACTCCAATGACTCTCACGTATCCCACGTTGGCAGTTGCTGGTGTGACAGTCGTTAAAGAGGAAACTCCTGGACCGTGTAGCCCCGTGTGAGAAAGCCAAGTCTGCCACCTCAGCTACACGTCTTTCCGTCTTACAGCTGAGCGCGTTGTTGATGTAGGGGTCAGAGTTGTACTCAGTCACACACCTGGAAACAGAACAACATTTTGGAAGATATTTCAACCATTGGCAATTCTAAAATGACCCTTCTAGGGACTGTAGTCACTGTACAGTATATAGCGGGGGGGGGGGGGGAGGGCCGGCAGTCCAGGGGAAGGGTTGACAAATTTTTCCTAGGCCCTCCCCCCAGGTAAAAAAATTTTTTCTAGGCCCTCCCCCCCGGCTCAATTTTTTCCTAGGCCCTCTCCTCGGCATGAATTATCTAAAGGAAGTTTCGTACGGGGAGGGGGCAGATTTTGATGGAACGAATCGATTCCCCCATATCAAGCGCCAAAGTCACGAGCCATCGTGCCGCATGAAGCAAGCACGAACCTAGGGGGGTTGAGGGGCATGTTTCCCCCAGAAAATTTTGAAATCTTAACCTTCTAAAACGCTATTTCCAGCATTTTAAGGGGTAAATTTTGCTGGTACACTGAGCTAGTTTACTCCTCTAATTTGAGCCTTATTATAATGTTGTAACTTGTTGTATAATGTCCTTGCATCCACGAACTTTTTCCACGTGCTATTCACACAACCGGGGAAACAATATTGTCAGGTTGTTTTCAATAAATACTACCGGTAAATGGAAGGACATTCAGAGTCTGAGGCAAATAAATGTTGAGACAGTCCTCCAATGGTTTAATAAAAATACCTGCCAGTGGTTTAATGCGTCCACATCCACGCAGAAAATTTCGAGCGGGGCGCCAGTCAGGATATTTAATTTATCGACACATATACATTGTATACATGTATGATTTTACACAAGAAGAAGTTACCGTTGCGCGGCTGGGAAAGGTGCGTTATGCCGCGAAAATTAATTAAATGTTGTCTTCAGAAGAGTCTTGGCAACATTTGTATCGATATTGTTACAAAAGCCGCTACGAAACACGAGTTACTTTGGTTGTATCGTGGAATTTGGGCTTCTTTGCGCCACTCGCGACGATAAGCTTTGGAAGGGGATGTTAGATAGACGTAAATCATGTTTTTAGAATTATCAAAACGTTGGAAAGTTTCATGGATCTTGAAAAAATTTTTTCCTAGGCTCTCCCCCCAAGTAAAATATTTTTTCCTAGGCCCTCCCCCCAGGTCCCCCCAGACAACCGCCCCATGAGTTATGTAAATATTGTAATGGATAAAAATTAAAATGTAGATGTCTTTATCATTACTTAATATGCATACTCCTGACTCTAGTTCCAACCCAGATCACAAGACAGGATTACTACAGTACCAGCGTGCACTACATGTATGACTGTTCTGAATGTCACACAGCCTACCGGATCATGTTGGGGAGGCTGTGGCTCCCACCCTCTACTGCCCTCTTCTCCCCACAGCCCGTCGGCCTCAGTCTGTACTCAGCGCAGAGGTTCTGGAAGTCCCTGCACCAGTCCGCAGTGGCAGACAGGCCGTCAGTCGGCAGCTTTGCCTCGATGGCGAAGAAGTCGACTCCTCCATACGTCTGGTTTGCAGTACGGAGGACCTCAAAGGCATGGTTTCCTGGTAAGAAAATGGAACTATTTTCAGACAAAAAATGTACATTTTTGGCTCTTGTGCCCGAATATTAAAACCAAATGATCTGAAATTTGGTATGGAGGTGCCTTGGGAACATACAGACCAAAAATCACACTTTTATCATATGCTACTTTAAAATTGTGAAAATGGGACTTTTTTGCTATTTTCAGACAAAAAAATTTAATGTACATTTTTGGCTCCTGTGTCCTGATATTAAAAGCAAACGACCTGGAATTTGGTATGGGGGATCATTGGACACATGTCCAAAGAATAGTATTCACACTGTTGGCATGCACCACTTAAAATTGTATAAAATGGGACTTTTTTGCTATTTTCAGACAAAAAATGTATATTTTTGGCTCCTGTGCCCTGGTATTAAATCCGAGTGACCAGAAATTTGGTATACAGATACCTTGGAGATATTACAGAACAACATTCACACTTTTGACATAAACCACTTTGAAATTGTGTAAAATAGGGCGTTTGTGCTATTTTTGGCCAAAAAATGTACATTTTTGGCTCCTGTGCCCTGATATTAAAACCAAATAACCTGGGATTTGCTATGGGGTTACCTTGGACACATACAGAACATTGTTCAAAAGTTTGGCATACATTGTACACCATTTTAATATTGTGCAAAATGGGACTTTTTTTTGCTATTTTCAGACAAAAAATGTACTTTTTTGGCTCCTACACAGTATGACCTGATATTGAAACCAACTGACCTGATGTTTGGTATGGGGGATCCTTGGACACATGCAAACAGAACGTTATTCACCTTGCTGGCATACACTGCTTCTAAATTGTGTAAAATAGGACTTTAAAATGGGAAGGAAATGGCTGAAATATGCTGTATTTGCTCCAGAGCAAATGTCGGCCTTTCTAGTTTAATGGTATTTTTTTAATGTGCTCGGGAAGAAGTGACGTAAGTTTGGGTCTCCTAGCAGCTTGTTTAGGAACTGCAGGGGCATTTGTTTACAAATGTTTAAAGTAGGATAACTCAACAACCGGTTGACGGATTGTCGTGATTTTTGGTGTGTAGCTATAGTTAGCTTAAGTGATGCTTGACATAATTAGATGCTTTTTATGCAAATCAGTATCTAATTTGCATAATTAATGAGGAAATTCTATAAATCTGGTGCGTTCCATGATAGGACAATTCAAAGTTGTGACATATGCAATTAAGAGAAAGAGAAACATTCCAGGAAGTTAATTATGTAAATTATGACCTAATTTGCATAATTAATGAGAAAATTCTATAATTCCATACTGTAATTGGTGGGAATTTCATACTTGCGGCATTTAGAAGTCAAGTGAACATAAACATCATTAAACATAACTTATTACAATCAGGACCTCATTTGCATAATTTATGAGGAAATGCTAGAATATCGTTCTTTGTTTAAAATAAGACTGTCGTTGGGTGGAGAATATCAACAACCAATGATATAATTCATGCAAATGATGAACTTATTTGCATAATCAATGAGACAATGAAACATTTCTAATTCGTCAATCATAAAGTTAACATTATTTGCCTTGAGGTATGAGTTGGTGGAACTCTAGTTTTAGTTAACGTTAGAGAGAATAATGTGGCGTTTGAAACACGCCTCGGCGACGTGATTGTCTTCTATTTAGATTTTTTTCCGTTCCACGCAATTATATACGTGCGTTTTATCGGTCTCTGTGGCTTCCCTAGGTTCTATATATTGCAAATTCTGTGTCGTTTTATTGTATTATTGTAATCTGGGTCATCTAGTATAAACATGCTGCGTTCACTCGCAGTAAGAGTATTTTGATGACAAATATTCACATGACCCAACCTAGTAACATGAAACACACTAGTACTGGTGAAATCCTTATCATTTGGCATGGACAAGGTGTGATATTGTTGGTTAAATGCAAGCTGTAGACTAATTTTCCGGTTTCAGACACAACGCTAACAAGAGCTCCACGACCTCATGCCTTCGCCAAATCATGTTAACCGTTCAAACTGACTAACGATACATTTTTCACGGTGATTATGCAAATTATTAGAGCTTCATTTGCATGAATTATAACAGTTCATATTCTCAACCCAATGCCAGTCTTATCTTAAGAAATAAGGCTATTCCAGCATTTCCTCAATAATTATGCAAATTAGGTCCTGATTTGAATGAATTATGTTTAGTAATGTTCACCTTCACTCAACTTTCAATATGGCAAGTATTAAATTACCAGCAGTTGTCACTATAAAATTGTAGCAATTTGCCATTAATTATGCAAATAAGGTCTCATTTACATAATCAATATCTGCCAATGATCTTATCATTCTCAATTACATATGTCACAAGTGTTTCATAGCCCTAATATCGAACACAGCACATTTATAGTATTTCCTTATCAATTATGCAAATTAGATCCTGATTTGCATAATTGTAATTTAATTGTGTCAAGCATCACTTAAACTACCTACATACTAAAAATCACGACGATCCGTCAACCGTTTTTTTTAGTCCTCTTAAAGATTTCTAAACAGTACTATACCAACGGCTCCGCCCCTGAGGCGTCGCCAAAATTGGGAATATTTTCTCTATGGGGACATAATAGACAACTATCTACACCTGTTGTTAAATGAAAACTGTACCTTTAACAAGCATAAGCCACAACTATCCAGATATCATAACTGCAGGCGCCTCATAATAATAAGGTGTGACAAATTATACTGCCAGCCCGCATTGACTTTTTGTAGAATGACCACTAATGACCACTCTGGGGCCGTCCTCGTCGCACCAATCTGAATTTTTTTTACATGGTCATGCCCAGATTGTGCTCCCATTTATTCATATGAAGTTTGAAGCAAATCCATCGATCCGAAGTTGTATAAATCGAAGTTGACAGTAATACGGAAGTCTTTTTGTAGAATGACCACTCACTTTAGTCTTTTTGTAGAATGACCACTATTCCTTGCAAAATATCGGCCCTCGCGCAACGGCGGCAAAATCCACCACCACAAACATTTTCAAATAGGTGTCCCATGTATGTCTGCGAAGTTTCCGTGCTTTACAAGCTTGTAAAGTACCTTTTTTTTGGCAAAATGTACGCCACTATCACGCCCCGGCCGCGGCGTCTCGATTTCAACATGGCCGACCTGGTCACGTGGTTGCCTTCCGGGACTGTTCTATAACTTCGGCGGGGAGGGAGGGTGCCAGCAAACCGCAATCTTCCGCGCACGGCAGGCCTGGCACACGGACTGACCGAGCTATTGTACTAATTTTTAGAGCAATTTTAGATCCTCTTTGTTTAGAGTAAATTTTCAATTATTATCATTATGCACTGTTTGTCATTTTTCTGCATATTTTCAGCCTAGTGAGAACGCTGATGTAACGTTACACTTGCATTATAATTTGTATCCAACGTTAACCGTTAGCGTTACCTTATCCAACATCCTCCTTATTATATGATCCATGTAACAGTTATCATTTGAGTTAATAGTAAACTTGGTTTAAAATGTGCCATTATGTAACTTTCCAGTATTTACCATGTCTACATGCTTGAGATATTGTTATAGTCAAGAATGTGTTTAATAATTTTGTATATTACGCTATAATTTTCTTGCTTCTCTGTTTGTATTTTAAAATGAAAGTACAGTATTACGCTTCTCCTGTACTGTCAGCATCAGCTGTACAACTCTAATTTCCAAGTGCTTGCGTTATCAGTTTGAACTTTAAAACTCCAAAACATATGCACAATCTGCCATTATGTACCCTTGGCCTTCAGATATCCATGGTTTTAAAGTTGATGTGGGAAAACTGCTGTGTTAGTGAACAGTGTGTATCATTAAAGTAAATAATGATATCATTGAAATTATGTACAGTTTATGTCTCTATACACACACACACATACAAAATGCATACTGGTATTATTGGTCACATTCTCATCTTAAGTTGGCACGAAAACCCACGGCCTGCATGCAAATGAGCTCTAACCTCCTTGGTTTGCGAAGTCCCTCCCACCGGGCCGCACGTGCCCATGAACAGAAGTCTCCCGCGCCGATGGACTGGTCTGGTCATGTAGTACAGTATCACTGAGTATATCATGTACGTACGCAAAGCCACGGCGCCGCTGGATGTGATTGACAAGAGCGGCTCCTTTGACAATCAGGACACAAAGGAAGGCCGACGTGGCGGGGTGTGACGTTCTGAACTTCTTAACTTTATAGCAAGAAGGTTTAATACTTGCTTTTTAACCTCTTTACCTGTTCTATTTTTGTCTGCTTGGATTTACCAAGGATGGCTTTACCATTAATTTTCCTAGAATATGCAATCTTTGTGGAACTACATCAACAAAGATTAGGAACTTCAGGAACAACTAGTAGTAAGTAAAATGAACTTATTCTGACGTCGGGGTAAACAAAAAAAAAAGGCTTCGATCTGTGTGAATACCATGAACAGCATCGTAGACTCGTAGCACAGTACTTCCCATCTTATTCATACAGGCATTCGATTGAGTAAACAACAGTATGAGTTTCAAGTTGTTAATTACTAGTACTAACCTTGTTTTGTTTTCAACAGAATTACTTCAATTGTTTGTTTGGCGGATAGAACTGTCTGGAGGGAGAGAGTCAACTCGGTCCGGGCCGGGCAAGCCGCCCGGCATATGATGATGATGTGAATGACAAAGGCACCCATTCTTGTCAATAATACCAACATATATACAAACAGTGCTCATGATTATTACTAGTATTAGGTTTCGGAAGAAAGAAACACTTTTGGGACACAGCAACAAATCCAGACTACAACCAGGTCTCAGCCATCCATCGTAGGAGACTCCGGTATTTGGACAACATTCTCCGTATGGATCCCTCCAGAGTAGTCAGTCCTACCCTGAAAACCTACGTGTGCGGAGGAGACAACCCGCCTGAAGGATCCCTGCTGATGGACTGTGAACACTTACCTTTTGAACAGTCGGAGGAAAGCTGTTCCTACCGCTTGGTCTTGTCATTAGAATTATAAAATTGTTTTGGCGAAGTTCTGTTTGTTCTGGTTCATGTTCCGTTTTTTTTCCGTTCCGTTCCGTTCATGTTTCCTATTTTTTTGCTAACACACATTTTACTTTGACAATTATTGTTACTAACGTTTGTTAACATGTTTTAACGTTTGAACAACCAAAGTACTAATATACAATGTTCAAAACGTAACAAAGTTTCCATTCCCAAGTTCTTGAACGAACGATTATTATTTATGTAATGCCCACTCTTTACTAAACTTCTATAATAGGTAAGTCATCGTCGACATTGAACTGCACCGCACCGGACAACGAAATAACTCTACCCCGGGCCTGCGGTAGGTTTGTAATCTATAGAAAAAGTCAACTGTATGACTATGAAACCTTGCTGATAGTAGATGATTTTAGGGACGAAACTTTTTTTTTTAATTTTGACAGTAAACTAGTATGAAAACTGCCAGGCTTCTAATTAAATTTCTGCACCCAGTTGTATGACGGTAGTGCCCACAACCAGGAATCGAAATACATGTGTACTTTGTTGTTCGTCCCTCGGCGTCGATGAAGACCAAGACTTCGTGTTACTTCCTGTGAGTCCGTAGGTGACTATTATATAAATGAGTCCGATCTTCGCACGGAAGTGTCGGCCACAGATCACATGTAAGTTAGTAACTTGAAAAAAACAATATTTGCCTTATGTTATCTAAAACACGAATATACTTCAAGTTTAAAATGTATGAACACAAAACCAGTCAATGGCAACGGGTGAAACGAACACAAAAACGAACAACAGTACTACTAGCTAGTACGAACCAGAATTCAATCGACAAAACGAAATTTCGTTCAAATGTGTCAATCTCAAGAATGAATGACTATGTTTGTAGAAACAAGGGGGTATGTTAGTAGGAACAAGGGGTATGTTAGTAGGAATAAGACTATGAATACTGTGAGTAACGTAATGCTAAAAACTATTAAACTATTATAATAATGATAAAAACTCTTGAAGAACATGTCGGCATTCAGTATTCTTCCTCGTGTAGTGTTCTTATACGCACCTGTATGTTTAGAAGAAAACGTACAAAAAGTTAATAATCTGTCAAAAATATATCTTATTCTACTAGTATTTAAAAATGGGGGATTTTGTAACTATGGCTGAGTTCTATCGACGGCACAAAGTAAAGCACCCTTCATTTCCTCAGTGTTATTAGCCGTTTTTGTTGAAAATTTACTGTGAAAGAGCGCCGTGCGCGGAAGATTGCGGTTTGCTGGCACCCTCCCTCCCCGCCGAAGTTATAGAACAGTCCCGGAAGGCAACCACGTGACCAGGTCGGCCATGTTGAAATCGAGACGCCGCGGCCGGGGCGTGATAGTGGCGTACATTTTGCCAAAAAAAAGGTACTTTACAAGCTTGTAAAGCACGGAAACTTCGCAGACATACATGGGACACCTATTTGAAAATGTTTGTGGTGGTGGATTTTGCCGCCGTTGCGCGAGGGCCGATATTTTGCAAGGAATAGTGGTCATTCTACAAAAAGACTAAAGTGAGTGGTCATTCTACAAAAAGACTTCCGTATTACTGTCAACTTCGATTTATACAACTTCGGATCGATGGATTTGCTTCAAACTTCATATGAATAAATGGGAGCACAATCTGGGCATGACCATGTAAAAAAAATTCAGATTAGTGCGACGAGGACGGCCCCAGAGTGGATATTAGTGGTCATTCTACAAAAAGTCAATCCCAGTTTTTAAATGCAAGCTGTAGACTAATTTTCCGGTTTCAGACACAACGCTAACAAGAGCTCCACGACCTCATGCCTTCGCCAAATCATGTTAACCGTTCAAACTGACTAACGATACATTTTTCACGGTGATTATGCAAATTATTAGAGCTTCATTTGCATGAATTATAACAGTTCATATTCTCAACCCAATGCCAGTCTTATCTTAATTAAGAAATAAGGCTATTCCAGCATTTCCTCAATAATTATGCAAATTAGGTCCTGATTTGAATGAATTATGTTTAGTAATGTTCACCTTCACTCAACTTTCAATATGGCAAGTATTAAATTACCAGCAGTTGTCACTATAAAATTGTAGCAATTTGCCATTAATTATGCAAATAAGGTCTCATTTACATAATCAATATCTGCCAATGATCTTATCATTCTCAATTACATGTCACAAGTGTTTCATAGCCCTAATATCGAACACAGCACATTTATAGTATTTCCTTATCAATTATGCAAATTAGATCCTGATTTGCATAATTGTAATTTAATTGTGTCAAGCATCACTTAAACTACCTACATACTAAAAATCACGACGATCCGTCAACCGTTTTTTTATAGTTATCCTCTTAAAGATTTCTAAACAGTACTATACCAACGGCTCCGCCCCTGAGGCGTCGCCAAAATTGGGAATATTTTCTCTATGGGGACATAATAGCGAGACAACTATCTACACCTGTTGTTAAATGAAAACTGTACCTTTAACAAGCATAAGCCACAACTATCCAGATATCATAACTGCAGGCGCCTCATAACAATATGGTGTGACAAATTATACTGCCAGCCTACCTCCTCCCTGGACCCCCTTTCAAGAGTTATCAAAGTGAAAGTAAACTCAGCCAAGTACAGCTGGCAAACGTCTGCTGTTCACACAAGCTCCACGCAGTAGAAAGAGCCTAACCTTGGAGTCAATAAGGAATCGCCGGTAACTTTGGAAATCCGACAAACGTGTGTTTGCCACACTGTCCAAAATGTTGTTTGATGCGTATGCAAAATGCAGAATAACTTCCGGGTTAGAGTTCAAACCGATTCAGTATACCGGATTAGTCCTTGGTTGTAACTCTAAACTTTTGCTCGGTGGATGTTTGATATACAAATGTAGCTGTGCAGATATTATCTCAATTTTCAAAGACCTGTAGGTTGTAGTAATTTTGGAGAAAAGGTCTCATTCATGAGTTTTTTCTTTACATTGGTGCCCATGCATTAATGCCTGTTTTACGTGATGACCGCTTTCCTGATACCGGTTATTCTATAACGTTACTGAGCACATTTGCTGTACACCACAAAAAAAATTGCCAACGACCTCTATACACACAATCCCTTTTTATGGCAATTACCAACTGCACTTAGAGGCTGCCCGCAACAGGCCCTCTTGTGTAGCCTCCTGTGCAGACTCCGTGAGCGGGTGGCCGTTTTGATATTATGCGTTTTGAAGTTCTTTTGCCGGCCAGAGAAGGTTTCAGACCCGATAGAAGGTTCGCCCCGATAGAAGGTTCACTTCACGCCACTGAAACCTTCTCTGGCCGGCAAAAGAACTTCAAAACGCATTATCAAAACGGCCACCCACTCACGGAGTCTAGTGCACAGGAGGCAGCTCTTGCGCTGCAAACCGAAGACCGCACTACTCAAAACACTGGACTGTCCACATCCGACCTAGCGCGCGGCTGCCAACAATTACGTGCTAATCTCTTCAGTTACAAACAAGCTTTCACTACGTTGACGTTTTAGAATGGGTTGGCTATTAAAAAGAAATTTCTCACCAATAAAATCATACAGTCGTTTACTTTCC
The DNA here is from genome assembly GCA_013266295.2 of Branchiostoma floridae x Branchiostoma japonicum. NCBI lineage: Eukaryota > Metazoa > Chordata > Leptocardii > Amphioxiformes > Branchiostomatidae > Branchiostoma > Branchiostoma floridae x Branchiostoma japonicum. The sequence continues at coordinate 27,420,380 of CM023824.1, read as the reverse complement.
GGGCTTGGCACTCGGAGTAATACATGAATGAGACCAAAAGGGTTTTTTCTAGCCTTTACTTTAGACGATGACAACAACTGAGTTTACATTTTTACCTGGTGAGGAAGTTCAATCAAATCAAATCGGGCGGAATGATAAAACCGATACAAAAAAAAAATCCCATCGGAAAGTTGAAGAAACCGCTTTTCACCGGAATAACTAAATTTGCAGGCATTTCTTTCTTGGCCCGGGAGTGTAGCCCTTTGGCCTTACCACCATTGAAACTCCGGACAGAGTCCAGAACCGGGATAGTCAGTCCCGTTTCATTTCTAGGCGTTTCCAAGATTGGAGACACAAACGAGATATCCTATATTAGTGAGCCTTTCCGGTGCACTCTGAGCCCCGGTGATTGACAGAGCTGCAAGCGGCTATTGTATGATCTTGTATTATTCATAGTTGATATCCACTAAACGGGGCCGTTATTTTTCTAGCAATGTCAAACTATGTGGTAATCTCCAAGCAGATATTTTTGTGGCTGCAAGGACACTGCATCAGGCAGTAAGTACTTTCCAGACAGTAACTATTAGCCGACAGTGAAGAGAGCCGGATAAAAAGCCTAAAAACACGCCCGCCAAAACTGATCATGATAAGCCGAAGCCTAAACCTCTGCTTGGAGAACAATCATGTGGGCGTTACATGTGTAGACCTCGACCTACTCTGACCTTGAAAATAGTTTGGTTGTGCCATGGAGGTAAAATAACCTCCTTGGTTGTGCAAACATGTTATACAGGTTATACATGGGCCAGACTAGTGCCTCCATGCGGTGTCTTGATGTATTGCAAATGTATATCTTACACTACAGGTGGATTCACGTCCGTTTTGCTAGTCTCCACTAGACTCCCTGTGCAGGCTGGATAAATAGTAAAAATCGGCCGGAAAAGGAATGAATTGGCCAGAGGAGTTAGCCGGCCATAGACTCTCTCCGAGCAGGCAAATTCTTCTATGGCCGGCTACCTCCTCCCCTTTTTCGGCCGATTTTTATAATTTATCCAGCCTGTACAAGGAGTCTGGTGGAGACTTCGTTTTTCCGCCCTTTCTTTCTATTCCTGTTTTGGGCGTTCCTTTCGTGTGGATCCCTTTGTTGTTGGCATATTGAATTGTTTGCTGTTTGGCTGCCACTACCAATTAATGACTCAGCGACGAAAACCGCATGTGGCATGACAATGTTGATGGTTTTGCAGCAAAGTAATGACATTTGAAATATTAATGACAACACCTGCTTCTTACAATGCTTGAAGGCTACTCATAATACCATGTAATCATCTTCACATAAGACCTTAGAGTGATTGCTACTAATTACTACCATGTCACACACGCAACGTTCCGTAATGGTTCTCGCCATCACGTTCTTAGAGTGGCGTTTTCGGTGGAAAATTTGGACGGTTCTTAGTGACAAATGTGCAGATCTTGGCACAATGGCTACAATAAATTCGTCTGTGTCCTCATCAGTGTTTGGACACAGTATCAACGATTAGCCGAAAGGCCCTGTGGGCGTCACTACAACGTACAATGAGGAAAGTCGTGTAAAGTGCCTTTCGCAAGGACACAACATCGGGCATGTCAGGGGATCGGGCATTTTGTTACACTTCAATTTCTTAATTTCATCTTTCTTAATTTCATCTTCCATGTCTCCAGAATTTTGTTTTCCACTCTTGTATCATTTTTTTCTCCAAGTTTCTTCATCCTGCAACTTGCTCCCCACCTTCTCCTCTCTTGTGCCAACTTTCCCCTAAGTTTTCTTGAACTTGCAACTATGAGGTGATGATGTTCTTCCATCGTACTCGATGAGGACCCTAACTTCAGTTAGCTACAGTTGCCCCTTGTGAGTCCGGGTGTGGCTGATGAGTCCACTTGCCCCTTGTGAGTCCGGGTGTGGCTGATGAGTCCAATTCTTGCCCCTTGTGAGTCCGGGTGTGGCTGATGAGTCCAATTCTTGCCCCTTGTGAGTCCGGGTGTGGCTGATGAGTCCAATTCTTGCCCCTTGTGAGTCTGGTGTGGCTGATGAGTCCAATTCTTGCCCCTTGTGAGTCTGGTGTGGCTGATGAGTCCAATTCTTGCCCCTTGTGAGTCCCGGTGTGGCTGATGAGTCCAATTCTTGCCCCTTGTGAGTCCGGGTGTGGCTGATGAGTCCAATTCTTGCCCCTTGTGAGTCCGGGTGTGGTCCGGCGAGAAAATTATCCTTTTTGGTTTTTGCTTTTGTTTCTATTTGTTTTACTGTTAAAGTTAATTTTATTTTCATTTCTCAGAGATAGGAACTAGTAAACTTTCCAAAGTCCTTACCCTGGGAAAACTCTTTCAGTCAAGCCCCCTTTTGTTCAAAAAAGCTTTGTGTTAAGATTCATATTTTTGGATCCAAAATAAATATTTTACTGCAGTTTCAACAGTTAGAAATTGATGCGCGCACGGATGTCATCCATGTAATCAAATCAACATGGCTTTAACAGAAAAATGGTTCAACGTGCTTAGTTGTCACTGGCATGGCAGTTTTCAATTGATCAAAAATTTAACAGTATGGAGGGTGGGCTCTACAGCGCATCTAAAAAACTTACCCCTCTGGAAATAATCGTGCATGGCAGGTCACTAGGAATGACAAATACAATACAATGATGTACCAAACATAATGAAGTCATGTGCGGTGATGCATGGAAAACAGCGGTTTGACGTCCCTCCATTCCGGTTTTGGGCGTGCCTTTACGTGGTTCCTTGCACATTGAATTGTTTGTTGTGTGGCCGGCGCTAAGCAATGACTCTGTTTTGGCAGCTAAGTAATGAAATTTGAAATATTAATCATATAATGACTGCTAACAATTGGAAACCGTGTCACACCCACAATGTTCCATAATTGGTCCCGCCATCACATTCTTAGAGTGGCGTTTTCGGGAGAAAGAAAATTTAAACTCTAAACATTTTTTTTCGATTTTGAAAAAAAGGTAACTGCTAAGATGGTGCTACATTGTATATGAAATCACAAAGTCATCCCTCACTTCCACGGGTCCGTGTAATATTGCATCATTTTAGGTTAACATTTTACACCCGTTTTATTTTGTTACACTTCTGTTAAATTTCTTGTTTTCTTCTTCCATACATGACGTCAGAATTTGTTTCTCAACTCTCGTATATTTTTTTTCTCTAAGAATTAGTAAGATTTCCTGCAACTCTGACGGTTGATAAAAAAATAGGCATGATACCTTGGACATCCCTTGACAAATTTCCATAACTTTGAAGTTTATTTTCTATTTATTTATTCCTTTATTCATCATAACACTAGCCGTGGCCTGGTAAGGGAATTCGAAAACAAGTTTATAATAAGGATCTGTTTGCAAACTTTGGCGCCAAGTTATATGGTAACAGGCATATCATCACGCTGGCACCTACCAATATCTCATCACAGCCAAGCTTTGTCACAGGTTGCCTCAGTATGACCGGGTACAAGTCAACATATTTGAACGGGCTTGGTAACTGGCGTACGTATACATTATACATGTGTTACAAAACGTGCCATAGAGATCGAAGAATATTGTATTTTTCTAAAAGCCTATAGATGAAATATACATCGGCTAAATAACGAACTACCCCTAACCCACACATATCACACTCAGCCTTTTCTGTCCTAAAGAGTGCACAGCAAAATTACATGTAGAGCCGGAATGCACAGAAAACTTTTAAGTATTCAAGGCACTTGGACAAGTTACTGCGCTAATATGGTTTACAACATAATGCGACGCATGTTCATTTGTTTTTGGAGGCGCGTTTGTTGTATAAACCATCTTACCTTGTCCGCGGCCGGTAGTGACGAGACAAGCTGCGATCACAACGGTACAGAACAGACGGAAAGCAGACATTTTCCTCGGCTTCTTTCCGTCGGAATTTGTCCAGTAGAAATATGGAAAAGTTCACAACACGCCCTCACGACGGACGGGGAGGTGCGGCTCGTCTCACTGTAGACTGTGCACTTGTTGAGTGCGGTCCCACCGATAGTTTACGCAGAAATAAAACTACTCAAATAATTTTAGAAAACTAAATAAAAGCAAAAATTTATGACCAGCTTCTGCCCGACTGGATCGAACCGAAGCTGATCATCGTGCGACCACCAGGTTCCTCCACTGTCTCAACTACTTCTCCGGAATAGGTTTTCTACACAGGACACTAACCGAAGATACCACTGTCTGATGGCGTAATAATTGATATGTTGTATATGTAAACTTGTTGCTGGGAGGGCGGAACCATTGCAACAATGGGTACGAACATTTCCCAGAATATGCGAGAAAAGAGTTACTGACAGTGCTGGAACTTCATGCTGTTTATTACAAAATAGATTTTTGTAGAGCAATCTTTGTGGCGCGCATTACGTACGTAATAAACCTCATCCTTTTAGTGTGAAATAATTTTCACATCAGGCCTCCCTACCCCTCTTCTGTTGCAAGTGACCCAACTGTTGCTTTGAGCCAAGAGTCGGAAAACAAACGGACAAAAGGCGCTGTGGTCACCTAGCAACGGCAACTTGTTCATCTCTTCGTCTCCTTTTACATTTTTTCTTTCTCGCAATCGACCTTAGTGCTAGTGACTGCAATGGAGTAGTTATGAAGCAAAAATTCACAAGTTATTGATGTTAACCCGTACTGTTGACTAAAATTCTCCCTCATCTTGTGCAATTTTTTTCGTTTTTTTTTTCGTTTCTTTACTCTTTTCATTCCTCTCGATCTCTCCGTGCCTATCTCTCTGGGTTTCTCTCTATCTCCATCTGCCTATCTCTCCATCTTTCTATCAATTTCTATATTCTCTCATCCTCTTCCTTCCCTCCCTCTCCCTCTCTCCAACCCTTTCCCTATCCATCCCTCCCTTCATCTCTCTCCATCCCTTTCCCCATCCCTCCCTCCATCTCTCTCCACCCCTTTCCTCATTCATCCCTCCCTCCCTCTCTCCATCCCTCAGTGTCTACACCCAGTGCAGTTGTAAGGTGTAAGTAGACTCTGAGTTAGCGCGATGACGTCAGCCCGGACCAAACGGGGGAGCTAGCTGGAGAAACGTGAATCGCAGTACAAACAACCCAAGCAACATGAAACATTTGCATATCTATAGGGCCGGCTGTTTACGTGGACTGCAAACCGCACGGCACATATAACTAATATGCTTCCCGGACTTCCGGGTTTTGGCTTCAGAGGAGTAGATCGGGAATTTTCGGTCACACAAGTGGTGAATATCACATCTTAGACACGATACGGCATCCCAGACTCATCCTTTAACTCCTACATTCGCATCACCTTACAAAATGTCGATTTGAGGATCTTATGTTCATTTTTCGCCAGGTGGGTCATGTAGTTTACCGTGCAGTGCAATACGGTCGACTCGGACCGACGCCCGCAGTAGATGATTTCCGGCTATATCATTATTGAAAAGAGTATCTGATACATGGTTTAAGATGCCTGGTGAGTTCTTTAAGTCGCACATCCTTACTGCTGTCCAAAATGTAATTTCAGACGTTCAAAGACCACATCGCGAACAGCAGCTCTATTCTCAAGGCGCGCTTACCCAGTCATACTGCAATACTCAAAATGGACGCTGGAGGGCGCAATATATCTGCCAAGGACAACTGACAGCCAAGCAATACAACCTTGAAACACCAAGTGCAAATATGGGCTTCGTGGGAGTCCATACGTCACTGTAGTGGACTTTTTGTGTTTATTGCTTGTTAGCAAATGGTTTTTGGTAGGCAAGTTACCATTGTGGAGGCCAAGGTCAAGTTCGAAAATGGGCCTCGTGGGGGGTCCCTACGTTTCTGCAATGGACCTTTTGTGTTTAGATATGTAACGATCTTCCCCCCACCAACCTCTGCTGGGAGACAGCTGGAAAACCCCCATAACTATCACGGTCTGGGATGAGATATATAATGTTGGGAATGTTAAGGGACTGTTCTGTAATTTCAGTGGGAGGAGGAAAGGTTGGTCAGGTCATTACCTGGCCCTGAAAGGTTGAAAAAACAAGATGCCTAGATTTGGAATATACTAAATGAGTGTAGAAGTACAAATGTTCGGAAACAAATTAAATGAAAGAACACAGTGTAACAACAAACAAGCATATAAATAATTCAACTTAACAGCAGTAGTCGCCCTATTCTGATTCTTTCTTTTCATCACACCTTCTCTTATTACATTTTGTGACACTGTTATTAGCAGGATAACTCGTGTATATGTGGATGGATGTTCATGTATTTTGGTAGGTTAGTTACTGTTGTGGACACCATAAACTACGTTCGCAGTTGTTTGATTAAAAAACCCAACCAATACCCAAAACCCAATACAAAGATCAACAACCTGTAACTTAGTGCCCCCTACCAGCGTAAAAATTAAAAAATTAATTATACAACACATAAATCATACAAACATTCATATCACGAAACCAAAATTCCACTGACGAAGGCTTGAGCTCTCCGACCTCTAGTTCATATTGCTTTCAGCACTTTATTGGTCTGATCATTGTCATTTCATTTTAATAGCATATGACACAGCAAGTATGAACAATAAGTACACCACCATCGCATGGCAAAACAAATATAAGGCCACAACAATCCAATTCTTTGTTTCTCCGAATCACCAGCTCCAAAATTATAAATTTGAAAAAAATATTTTTTTCTTGACTTTTTCATTGATATACTATCTTGTATGTACTAACTACCTAAGAGTCCATGGCATTCTCCACCTCTTATAGAGATACCAGGACATTACTTGAATACAGTTTTTGTATACATGTAGTTGCCATCAAGGCATAGGCCCCTCCTAGAGACCTTCAAGCAATACACAGGACTCAAGTCTGTTTTTCTATATTTCTGACAGAATGGCAAAATAACAACACACACACAAACTGAGAGCCTCCAAGTCACTTTCATTTTACAACCCTTGCAATTCTAGGGAATTTCGCTACATTAGATTTGATCCAACACTCCAACACTTATATAGATGTCAAGAAGTAAGTGATTCTAGAATTAAATCATCACCATGAATACCAAATCAGGAAGGGGGATACAATCAGCTCATTAAAGTTGCCTTATGTAACATTTTTGCACCAAAAATTGAAATATATTAATTTAAAAAATCTTTGTGTTGTAATTTGTAATATTTGTGCAATTATCTCACATTGCTGACATTTACTGTTGGTGCAAAAACAGCCCACATGAGGCGCACTCAGTTTGTGATGCCACCACAAACTACCAGAACGTGAACAAACATGGCTGACAGCTGTGTTTCCAACTTTTTAACACAATCGTAAGACATCATATTTTGGCACCTCCACTTCCTGAATGGCACTTATTTGCAATGGGTTGATTCTACTTTGTAAAGAAATTGACTTTTTGTATCATCCTAATGTTACATAATGCAGCTTTAAGACTGGCACAAATAGATGTAGTTGTCCATCATGCTGTAATTACATTCCCAGTTGTTTGTAGAGGAGAGGGCAGTAGTCATCATACTCTGCCTGGAACAGGTTACCGGCCACAGGGTCCCCCAGGTTGTACTTCTTCACAAAGTTCCGAGCACTCCACCCGCCCCTGTGGAGAGTAGACTTTGTATCACGTCAAATTGAAGGGTAACAAAAAGATAAGTCCGTCCATGGCATATTGGATATTTCCTGTTCAAAAACTCATTTTTTCCTAGAACAATCGTAGAGTGGAACTCGCTGCCACCAAGTACAGTAGGGGCATCGTCACTAGATAGTTTTAAACAATGTCTAGAGTTAGACGTTCAAAGGTTAGGTGTAACAGGTCGTTCGGTGTAATGTAGCCAGCTGCCGCCGCGCTGCGTGCCTGCGAAGCTGGTGTGTTACGCCGAAGGGCGGTTATACCGGCTATACAGATACAGATACACTGATAATCCCTAGCCTTTTTGACACTGTATGGGTATTGGGTTGTTAATCCACTGTGTCTTGAGGGTATGGTATTGGAAGGCAGAGCCCAACCTTCTCCTTCCATTGCCTTTTACCTCCCAACCAAAGTCAGGTACCCATTTTACACCTGGGTGGAGTGAGAAAAGTCGTGCAAAGTGCCTTTCCCAAGGACACAAGGACAGTGACATGACTGGATTCAAACCAAGGACCTCTGGGTTCTGGGCCATGTGCAGGGTCAGACAGCCTGTTTTTCTCAGTGTCTGGTCTGGCAGCTAAAGACATTGTTTTGCAAGGACCCGGGCAAATTACATGGAAACTGGGTGCCATCCTACTGAAAATGATTTTTAAAAAAGCCTGACGGGCCCGTTTGCAATTCTGACCAAGGCATCAAATTTATATTGCTCTTATTTATCTCACTTATAACTTTCAGGCTGGATTTCATGAGATATGAAAGTAGGAATGATGCAAACTGAAATGAATTTGACGTACATGTACATGTTGACAAATATTAAATCCTCACCAGACATGAAAAGCCCACCATGAAATCATGACAATGCAAATATGTGTCTCCATTGTATATACTACCGGTACTGCAATATGGACTCATTTCAACTGTTAGTACATTCTTCTCCTTTTTTCTTTCTATCCAGTTTTAACGTCTTTTTTCCCCGAAACGGGGGTTAGATGTGCTTGCATCAAGTGCAAGTCTTTTTTGAAGCAGGATTTTTTACGGCTGGATGCCCTTCCTAACGCGAACCCAAACCCTAGTAGGGCCCAGGATCCCTCTAACTGAGGGGGGAAATACGTGTTAAGTGCCTTTCCCAAGGGCACAATGTCTGGGTGCATGTCCGGACATGTCTGGGTCCAAGCCTGGGGATTGAATCTGCCATGAAATAAGCTGCATGAGAATAAACACATTTACAGTACCTGTTTTTGCCTGAAGTGTTGGGCAGCCTTTCTTCATCACACTCCAGTTTCCCCGGCTGTTTGTACACCAGGAACACATACCGGTGCAGACCGGTTTTGGGTGGGGGCCCAGCGCCGACAAAGTCCGACAACACCTCGCCTTTACTCCAGTCAGTCCCCGGGATGTTGACCACCACCCAGTGGTGCCACTCACGGAACTTAGGCTCAGCCCTGCTGGGGGCATCTGGGTCTACATAATGGCATGGGGCACAACCTAGGTCATGAAACTGGTATGGGGAGCAGACCAGCAAGCAGTGGAACATCACAATTTCAATTCAATCTTTATTTAAACAACTTGCAGATATTCTGAGCCTGAATTGTGTTGCTCTGACAAAATGGTTGGTAAGCGCATCAACTACTCCACTTATCCATTATCCACTTAAAAAATTAGAAATAATCTGAAATCTATCCTAGACACCATTGAAACAACTAGACATTCATAAACAATCACACTCCTCTACACACACCCATTATGAAGTTCATGACAGACCAGTGTTCTAGCCAGCTGCCATCTTTCCGTCATTTATCAGAATTTTGCCGCTTATGATGGACAAAAATTTTGCCCAATCCATCATCTTTGACGGACAAAAATTGGCGTCTAAAGATACAAATTTTAGGAAGAGATGTCAAGCTTATTACTATATTAGTCTACCAGCAAAATCTGCCAATACAAATGCAGGAAAAAGCATTTCAGAGGGTCAAACTTTCACAATTTTCTTGGGGGAGCATGCCCCTGGACCCCCTAGAAGTTAGCTGTTGAATGTGCCTTTGGAGCTTGACATGATGTCGAGATGACAGAAAAAAGTTTTAGGCTGACTAGAACACTGTGTGACAGACCCTCCAACCAGTCTATCTTTCAGTTCTGCCTATACATGTGTAGTTCAGCTTAAGGCTAATACTAGCAGACTAGCCCCATGCTGCAGTGCTTGCACAACTGTGTGGCCCAAGGGCTATAGAATTGGAGATGGGTACCACCCTTTATACCAGACTTAACTTACCAGTTTTGATGAGTGTATAAAGTGCACCCTCTTCAGCTGACCAGTTCAACACAGTTGGTCGGTCCTTCACCTAAACAACAGTATGCAGTAGCCACCATAATCCATATCACAATATTGCAACACGTACATTTTTAACAATTATGTTATATTTCTGAATGTATTGTCCTATGAGTGTTAAGTGGAGACAATATAGATTGTGAAGTTATATTGACTTTGAAATAAGGCATTACTCTAGAAAAAGGATTTTAACAACTGAATTTAATCCCAACAGAATTCAATATGCACCATACATTAAACCTCTAGCTCCCAGATGACTAACCTGTGTTGGGGTGACCACGTTGCCCAGTTCAATTTTCACAGCACCATAGCTAAGCTGAAACAGCAAGGGACTCCTGATATTAATCAAATTATGCTCCAACTTGTTAGTAGGTTGGAGTCAAATCTTGTTGAACCTTTAGTCCACTTCGAATGGTCACTACCTAGCTGTGACCATGCAAGTGGACTAATGATAGCAAGACAGGTATCCAGGCTAACCACTTGTGGCATTTGGACCTATATAATAATAGACCTATAATTAGGGATGCGTACCTAAACAAAAGTTTAGGTTCAGGTCCGGACTTGAATCCAGAGGTTTAGGTTCAGGTCCGGACCTAATGAGTCCGGACCTAACCAAGTCTAGAACGAAAATAATTTTGTGAGTGCTAGATTTTTTATTACGAGTCCGGACTTGAATCACTGGGTTTAGGTTTTTTTGGACCTGAACCTAAACGTTTTTACAAGTCCGGTTTAGGTACGGCATTTAGGTACGCATCCCTACCTATAATGAATAGGAACACAATGGGAATGATGACTGCAAATACAGTGCAATATATACGTTTTTGAATTGCAGGATGAATAGAATGTGTTTATTATCCAGTTGAAACAGTGTTGAATTGGTGCTGACAATTCTAGCTATTACAGTTCAAATGATATTTGAATGAAACAGTTCAAATGATATTTGAATGAAACAGTTCAAATGATATTTGAATGAAAGCTCATCTGTGTTGGTAGAGCCGTTAGCTGTAAATTTTGAGCGTTGTTCCAACACGAAGGAAACTCTGACTCAACATGAATTTTTAGTCGATCTCAAGGAATAAAAATGATGAAGGTCGACGGCATCGACTGAAAATTCATGGTGCGTTTTTCCCTTGAGTGTGTTGGAACAAAGCTTAAATTTTTTAACTAACGTTAACAGGAGAACGGGATGATGATGAACGTTACAGTTCAGTTTGAGCAACCTACCTCCAACACATTTGGTGGAGCCTTGTCAATCACATCTGGAACAACCTCGTGTTTCTTAAATGCTTCAGCTGCCATTCTGTAACGAACAAGAGATACAATATGACTGTTACATGTGAAACATAACATTACTCATAGACAAACAAGAGTTCCACGACCTCATACCTTCGCCAAATGATGTTAACCCTTCTGGTGGACAAATTATACATTTTAGTCATTGATTTCGCAAATAAGAGCCTCATTTGCATGAATCATATCAGTTGATCATATTCTACACCCAATGGCAGTAACGTTATTCTAACATCTCATAAATTATGCAAATAAGGTTATGACTTGAATAAATTATGTTAAATGATGTTCACCTTCACTTAACTTCCAAATGCAGCAAGTATTAATTTTCCAGCAGTTACCACTATGATATTATAGCAAATTCTCATTAATTATGCAAATTAGGTGATCAATTACATAATCAATATCTGCTAATGATCCCCTTGTTCTCAATTACATGTAACAAGTGTTTCATAGCCCTATTATTGAACGAAGCAGATTCATAGAATTTCCTCATTGATTATGCAAATTAGACCCTGATTTGCATAATTGTTATTTAGTCATGTCAAGCATCACTTCGCTACCTACACACCAAAAATCAAGACAATCCGTCGACTGGTTCTTGAGTAATCCTCCTTAGAAGATTTTTCAACAAGCTCCTGCAGTTCCAGGTCAAGCCGCTAGGGGCCCAAACTCATGTCACTTCTTCCCTAGCCCAAGAGCTATCTACCATGCAAAATAGTTTCGTGACCCCAGCATGTCCAGATCATAAGACATTAAGACAGGAAGTTCTGCTGCACTACCTACGAAAGCCGCAGGGGGCCCAAAATCTAATCATTTCTAGGTCTCATCAAGACCTACTCAGTTTCATGACAATCCATAGCTTCTTGAGTTATGCTGTTCACAAACAGACATACAAACGCTACTGAAAACATAACCTTCTTGGCGAAGGCACTGTCATTTTCCCAAAGCTACGAATTACTTCTTGGCGAAGGTAATTACTGTATTCAAGCTCTAAGTCTAACGTTTAACGTTACTACTAACTAACGTTACTACAGTAGTAACAATACTGGATAAAAATTATACTTCTGCTTCTGGACGTTTACTACTAGTGACATCCAGCCTACAGCCCTAGGAGACACCCATGACGACGCTAAACGTGGCCCGTGCCAGTAAAATAGCTCAAAGGAAAACTTACGTTAAGAAGCTTCGTGGTGCAACCTGCTGAACTTCACAGTGTCTGAGCTCACGGAGATATGCAGCGTTGGAGGTCAAAGGTTAAATGTTGCTCAGGTGAAAAAATCTTTGTTTGCTTTAGTTTTTACCGGTAACTTTGACATTGAATGGAAAAAAGATGGCTTTGAAATACATACATAATATATGTTGTCACAAAGTACAGTCAATGTTTCTTCGTCAAAGAAATTAGTGAAAAAAATTACATGTCAAGGTCAGAGGTTATATTTTTTCAAGATGGCGGCCTCCATCACGAAGAAACACGTTTTGCTCCGATTTTGTACGCATTTTCGCGTCATTTTCTCCCAGCAGAGGTTTAAAACGAGTGCAGTGGTACTGTCTAGCTCCCAACCAGCAGCAGGCTCAGCAGAACGTAATATCAACGTCATCCTCGGTGATACGAAGCCGAGGAAACACCCAGGAATACTGCGCGTCAAGTCGGTGTGTCTGCCAGAGCGACTTGTGCATGCGGTAGAGGCGACCTTACACCGTGCAGGTTCGTCTACAAGTCAGTTAAAAGTCAACGCCACGTATCTTAAGAACTATCTATGGAGCAGAAAGCGGCCCGTTGAAGACGCAGACGTCAGAAGGAAAGCACAGCAGGTTGCTGAAGAGTACACCAAGCAAGGCCTTTTCAAAGAGGAGACTGATTTGTTGGATGAAAAAACGCAAAAACAGCAAAAGAAAGTTGAACGTAAAATCATGAAACAAGTGCAGCAGCAACTGTACCATTGGCAGCCTGTAACATGGAATCAGGCGACGGGGTTGGCGTACCTTGTGGGGAAGGCGCCAGGCGTGTACGCAGCCACGTACCGCGTATTGTCGGAGCTTAAGAAACGAGAACCAAAATTCCGCCCCATGACATTGATGGACTATGGTTCAGGGGCTGGGATGACGGTATGGGCTGCACACGTGGTCTGGGGACACTGGCTGAGGGAGTACACGTGTTTCGATACCTCCTCGTCGATGAACGACCTGGCAGAACTCCTCCTGAGAGGCGGCGAGGAAAACGGGAAGCTTCTACATCCGAACATCTTCTTCAGACAGTATGAACTGCCTAATCCGAACATCAAACACGACCTGGTAGTGTGCGCGTACTCCCTGAGTGAACAGCCCAGCGTGGTACAGAGGATGAGGGTGGTGCGCAGACTGTGGAGGAAGACGTCACAGTTCCTGGTGATCATAGAGAATGGAACCAACGAGGGATACAAGATGGTGATGGAGGCGAGAGATCTGGTACTCAGTGGCAAGGCTGATGTAAAGGGCATATTGTCAGAAGGTTGGTATAATTAGGCACCAATAAGCCAGTTCACAGTTTTTTTTAAACTTAAAAGTGTGCATATGACATGAGTAAGCCACCTCATAATGTTATGCATTGTGGTCAAAAATCAAAGTTTCAGGCCCCTGGCATATAGATAAAGAATGGTCAGGGGTCTTAATTATCTTTGACCTTATTCCAGTGAAAAGGGCTGGGTGTTCTTGCTGTTTTCCAGTGGACTTTTTGGTATCTTCTATTGTCCCTTTCAATATATGTATAATATTATGTAGTAGTACAATTTTTTTACACAATGTAAAGAATACTATTTTCCAACAGTCCAACACTTTTGTTCCCAAGAGTTGATTTTTTTGATAACTGATATTTCTGTTCTTTGTTCTCAGATGTTCTTGACTCTGAACTTGAAGAGAACGAGTCTGCTGGGCCAGAGGTGCCACAGTTGAACGACAAGCCGTGTGCTCATGTCTTCTCCCCGTGTCCCCACGACGCATCGTGCCCTCGTCTCGCGGACGGTTCCGAGACACCCTGCAACTTTCAGCAGTCCTACCAACCTCCCAACTTCACGGCAGTGCTGCCAAAGAGCAGTGGTAGTACGTCTGCGTTAGAAACCTTCTCCTATGTTGTGCTGCGCAAAGGACCGAGGAGCGAAAAGTCGGTCGCTTGGCCGAGGATTGTTCGGCCGGTGCTGCGGCGTCCACGACACGTCCACTGTAGGATGTGCCTGGCAAACGGGCAGCTCGAGGAGGCAGTTATAACTTCTAGAAAACACGGGAAGCTTCTGTACAAATGTGCGCGGATGAGTGAGTGGGGGGACATGCTGCCAGGATGGCCACCTGTGGAGGGAACAGAAGACACAGATTCCACCTCAGAGAGTAGTGAGCAGTAGTTAACTGTTAACCTGTGTGACATGAGTACATGTGCAACTAATGTAAAAGTCATTTAAATTTGTGACAGCTAAATTTGGCATTATGGTGAAAATCAGGAGTTCCAGTTGAAACAGTAAGAGCCGCACAATGGATATAGAAGAATAAATGTTAATACTAATGATGGGTGTGACGAGTTTGCAATGGAAAAAGCAATTTCAAAATAAAGCACTGTGAATGTTTCAAGATTTCCAGTATCAAAGACTGAACACAAATGATTTCAGGCTCCTTATGAAGGTGCTGTACAGGTGTAATTCAAGACAGAGCCCTGAATAAATTAAGTACCCCTCCAAGTGTCAGATATCAATTATGTCTTCTTTTTTATGTTAAATTCTAAGGACAATATTGGTTGATTCAACTGGTGGTGAGGAGGTGGAATTGGTGGAGGTATGGGGTTGTGGAACTCTGTGTTACTGAAGGTGCATGTAAACTCTCATACACAATATCAGATTACATCTTGTGCAAGAACCTATAGCTAGTACAAAGTAAATAATACGGAATGGCTTGGCCTGTAACACTGTCAATTAAGAAAGTCAACATGTTGAACAGATACAAGTTTATTAAAGGCAGGTGTCAGTAACAGTCATACATAGGTAGCACAGGTGGCGCTGAACCTTACCTGCCTGATAGTTCAGGTGAAGTAAGAAGTTAACTTTGGTCCCAGGTTGTACTAGGCAAAATCATCTTGTTTCTTAAGTCACAAAGTTTAACTGATATTCCCAATATAATGCTATCTCAATGTAGGACTAAAGAACATACATGTATGTTACATTTTACAACTGACAAACATACTTTCTGTACATTCAACACCACAAAGTGTATAAGTTAACTTTTCTTTTGTCTAGGTAAACAATTCCTGGTACTAAATCCATACCAATTTGCACTACAACTTCTTACACTATAGAAGCTCTTTTGAACAAATAGTCTATATGGTTAGTGGAAATAGCAGTCTCTTGTCTTAATGAACAATGTACATGACATTCACTTTCAAATCCATACAAATAGGATCATACCATGGCTAGTACAGAAAAACACACTGAATAAAGTGACTAAAGAATTGTAGAACGTCTTCTACACCCATCTAGCTAATAAACGTTGATATGGAAAAAGTGTATGGGTACAAATTTCTTTTTTTTTTTCTAGTTAAGTATGATAGACCATAAGATTTTTTTATTGGCATCCCTTGGTACGCAGCGTTATACTATGTACTATAGACTTACATTTCCCTCCAGCCAAAAATATACATAACAGAGGCTAAGCTCCACAAAACCCCAAAATCTTGCACTGTGGGATAAGAAATATGTCAAGCTGTTGCATTTATGTAAAAATAGAAAAACCTCTCTCTTGAAAAAAACCCACATATTTGACATCTGACAAGTAGCAGACAACATCCTTTACACTTCAGCACACCACAACTAACAATATATTACAAATTTGATGCCATTTATATGGCATCTACATTGTATGTTTCCATTTCAATGGAGCAGGCAGCTGCCATGTTGGTGTCCCTATTTGCATTTCAATCGATCATAGCTCAAGCATTATACACAGTCTTTTTTTTCAGCAAATTTCGAAGTACATATACATGTATTCTACTGGTACTCTCTTTTTTGAGCTGTAGACATTTAATGTGGTGGACACAGCAACGTCAGGTGAAAATGCTCTATAGTGTACTGAAGACTAGATGTAGTTGCAACTACTATTAACTAACCACTCCCATCACCTTCCCCCCCAGGCCCTTTTGATCATGAGCACTACAAGATACATGTAGGTGCATAGCCATCAACACCTTTGTAAGCCTTAGATCTTTAACTACATGTATATCAGCTCTTAGACAGAGTTGATAGCATTTCCTCGGCCTTTTTTGTGCTGTCTGTCTTGGTGGGGAGGCCAGGCGGTACCTCTGTCGGTAGGATGTGAACACTTCTGTTGGCCTGGAAAGAGTTGAGTTGGAGAGCTGAGCTGACCTGCTCCACACTCATGGCACCAGCAACATCCTGGGGACAACATGGAGGTGGAAAATGGTGACAAGGCAATGTGTCTGTATCTGTATCTGTATAGCCGGTATAACCGCCCTTTGGCGTAACACACCAGCTTCGCAGGCACGCGGCACGGCGGCAGCTGGCTACATTACACCGAACGACCTGTTACACCTAACCTTTAAACGTCTAACTCTAAACAATGTTTAAAACTATCTTGACATGTATTAATCATTTGATGACAGATTTTGATCTTTTCCCCCACACATGTACAGGATCCCTTCTGGGCCATATAATACAATGGTTTTCTGGATTCATAGATTCCAGGTACATAATCCGTGGAGAATTTGAAAAAAAAAAGGAAAATGAGTGTGCTTGTGTGTGTGTGTGCTTTGTGTGTGTGCTTTGTGTGTGTGCTTTGTGTGTGTACTTGTGTGAGTGAGTGTAGTAGTGTGTGTGAATGGAGTGTGTGTAATGTGCATGAGCTAAATGTGTGTTGTATTTATGTGTACATGTACATGTAAGTGTGTGTGTGGGTGCGTTGCTTGTTTGTGTGTGACTGCATGAGTATGCGGTGTGTGTGTGCATGTATGTGTGCTGTCTGTGTGTGTGTGAACATGTACAACACAGAAGTACATTTTAAGCAAGGACAAGATACAGTGCCCATTTCTACTTCAGTCAGTCCAAACGTCAAACTTCCCATTTTATGAACACAACACTACTATATTGTTTAACACTCTTGAATGCATTGTGAACAACCAACACATTGCATGGCTGTCTTTTAAATGTCTTTTAACTGTAATTAGTACAGTAACTGCAGTTTAGCCCTTGGGCTATGAAGTTGTACTTCAATGTCTGTGAAATGAATAAACCAGTTCTTCTTCAAGTTCTTGTCCACACTGTTGAAGACGCCGAGAGCAAATGCCCTCTCCTGACCAGATGACCCTGTTGGAACCTTCTGGGCTTACTGTATATATATATCATTACTTCTATCCAGATAATTCTGCACCAGTGGGATCGTGTGTTGTAATGGCTCAGAACTCCACCAACATGCCCTGATGTTGCACCCTTAGGAAAGGCACTCAGTGTACGAAATACTTTTCTGAGCCAGGTTGCCCAGTGGCAACCTAGGATGAAAGCTAGGTTGCCCATCAAATTCCAGGTTGCCCCATATTTAAACTCTTCTACATTGTGATTAACTTTGTTAGAATACGATGAATGTGCATTTATAGATTTCTGACACAGAGTTGTTTCCCCTTACCTAAAGTGATAAGCTCTTCCATGCATATGGGAACTTCTCAATAAATAGTTCCCAATGGAAGAAAAGGGCATCCTTACCACAAAATTTAGGTAGTGCACTGGGCTACCTGGGTGTAAAAATAGGTTGCACCAAGCAAAATATGGTTGCACGGTGCAACTGGGCAACCTAGTATTTCGCACACTGGCACTTCACACTGCTTTCATCACTTTACTCAGGTGAAAATGAGTACCTAGCTTTGGTTAGGGACAATTCCCTCTGGTAGGCCGTTAAATGGAGGTCCCATGTTTGGGACAGCCACACCTCACGCACGTTAGAGAACCCACCACACCTTTTGAAAAAGAGTAGGGTCATGCCCCGGTGTGTGATGGTCCAAATTCTACTATCTGGCAGTTGGCAGTTCACTACGGGCTTACCAGATTAGTGTGAAATATACACTATTGAAAATCTTAGTAAAACAAACAAACAAACAAACAAACAAACAAACCTGCTTGTTTGCCAGCACCAAGAGTGGAACAGCCTTCAGTGCTGGGTGGGCCAGCACCTTGTGAAGCTCCTCCTTGGCGAACGGCAGCCGAGCCTGGTCTGTGGAGTCTACCACAAACACCAGCACGTCGGTGTTAGGCAGGAAGTTGGCCCAGTAGGAGCGCACATTTTCTGTACCGCCGACTGAAAAAACAGGAAATTGTGTAAAGGTGGGCAGCTGTTCTAAAGCAGTTGTTTGTTACACATACATAGAGAATACTACACGTATTCCGTATCACCAGCCCGACTGCGGGTCGTATCGCCCAACGGCCAGAGGGGATTCAACCCGCGGGAGGGCTGGGACCGAGGGTGATGCGGAATACACCATGTTGTGTAAGTTTTTATTTATGTCATACCCACCCGAGAAAACACACATTTCAATGCGAAATGTGCCAAAAGTCGGAAAATCATTTCCAACGTCCGAATCCAGTATTCGAATTAGTGGCGCACACAAAATGCGTTTTAATTATTCTATGGAACGTTTGGAAGCCTGTCTGATAATCAAATACTGAAATAGAACCCCGTGTGATACCGCTAGTTATCACACAGGCCAGAACACCCGCATCAAACGTTATCACGGCCCAGCTACAACATAATTAGGGCAATATCAAGGATTCTGCAACATCCTGCAATCTCCTAGCAGATTTGGGATGCAAAAATTGTAACATTTTCTGACTGCCTGGCTTTTCTGACAGTCCATGAGAAAGTGATGGGTGAGGATAGACTGCCAGCAAAGCAGCTTTAGCATGGCCGGTCAGAAAACATTACAATTTTCCAACCCAACATCTGCTTGCAGATTGCAGGATGTTTAATATGCATTTTAGGTCTGTTCTAACAACATGATTGTGAACATTTGGCAATGCTTTTAAAACCAGAACAGGATTGCATTTGCCTCCCACAACCATTTTCACTGACTACCGGTACAACAGCATTTCTTTAATCCATCTGAAAGTTATTTTAAATTACAAAATGTTCCCAATGGCATTACTAGTATACATGTATTATATACTACTTTAGGAATTGGAGCCTAGCCCTTAATGGAATGATGTGCAGCTCCATAATATGCCGGTATGTACATTTACATGGGTGTGGCCCAAAGGACCTAGGCCTTGTTTTATGAACAAAAATCTAGACCAAGTCTTCCTAAATAAAAGACATTTACTGAAGTATTACATATATTATGCTTGATGATGTGCAACTCCATAATACTAGGACTGACATTAGTAAGGTACAGTATATGGAAATGAATTTTCTCCTACTTTCCCATATGTTGAGGGATGTTTGCCTTGTCTGGATGCACATGACATTGAACCCTTCTGTAGGCTTCATGGCCTGCCGACAGTCCTGGTTGGCGATACAGGCCAAGAAGCTGCTCTTTCCGACTCCGTCCAGTCCCAGAACAACTATACGCTTCTCCTCTGCCTGGATAGAAAGAAAGTAAAAACACAAGGATTCAAAACTAAGAGACAAGATACATTGTATTCTATTATTTAGCATTCAATAGCTTCAACTTTAACTAGAGTATAGCATTTGCACTGTCATGCAAGTATCGACAGGTTTGCCGTTAATGAGACTTTTGAAACAACACAGAAGAAAAATGAAATTTGAGATTCCAAACCTCAGGGAAGTATATAATGCACCTACTGCTGACAATTTCAGACATCACATTAACAGCGATGTTACCAGTAACACTGTGTAACTTAAAAGATGGCTGATATCACAATTATGATACACAATACAGGCCCCTTCCTGAAAGTAAAGTGGTACATGTATATATCCACCACCACATCATACAACAAACTAACCCTCCACCATCACACCATACAACAAACTAACCCTCCACCGTCACACCATACAACAAACTAACCCTCCACCACCACATCATACAACAAACTAACCAGTGTTCGAAATACTTTTTTGAACCAGGTAGCACAGTGTGCACCTTTGAGTTCAGCGGTACATATTTACACATTGCGTGGTGCGCTACCTGAGTCAGGGAGCAACTAGCGCACAAGAAAATCAGGTAGCAATTGCTAGTGTGCTAGTGGGTATTTCGAACACTGCTAACCCTCCACCACCACATCATACAACAAACTACCCCTCCACCACCACATCATACAACAAACTAACCCTCCACCACCACATCAGACAACAAACTAACCCTCCACCATCACACCATACAACAAACTAACCCGCCACCATCACAGCAGACAACAAACGACCCCGCCACCACCACAGCAGACAACAAACGAACCCGCCACCACCACATCAGACAACAAACGAACCCGCCACCAGCACAGCATACAACAAACTAACCCGCCACCACCACAGCAGACAACAAACGACCCCGCCACCAGGCACAGCATACAACAAACTACCCCTCCACCACCACATCATACAACAAACTAACCCGCCACCACCACATCATACAACAAACTAACCCTCCACCATCACATCATACAACAAACTAACCCTCACCACCACATCATACAAACAAAACTAACCCTCCACCACCCACACCATACAACAAACTAACCCTCCACCATCACATCATACAACAAACTATTAGAAACCCTCCACCACCACATCATACAACAAACTACCATTCCACCATCACACCATACAACAAACTACCCCTCCACCATCACACCATACAACAAACTACTGCTCCACCACCACATCATACAACAAACTAACACTGATTTTATACCCTTCTGACGAATGCAACTAACACATTGTCCAGGAC
Organism: Branchiostoma floridae x Branchiostoma japonicum; assembly: GCA_013266295.2. Lineage (NCBI taxonomy): Eukaryota > Metazoa > Chordata > Leptocardii > Amphioxiformes > Branchiostomatidae > Branchiostoma > Branchiostoma floridae x Branchiostoma japonicum. The sequence continues at coordinate 27,399,233 of CM023824.1, read as the reverse complement.
AAAAAACAGAAGTTCTGGTGCAGTACCAAGGTCAGCCACCAGGAGCCCCAAATTTCACCTTTGTCTTTCCAAGACCTACCCACATACCAAATATCATCACAATCCATAAAGAACTTCTTAAGTTATGCTGACAACAAATATGCACAAACACACACTGACAGGCACACACAGACAGATACAAACACATACACAGACCAAAAACAATACCTCCATTTTTAATGGAGGTAACAAACTAACCCTCCACCATCACATCATGCAACAAACTACATTGTACGTATCCCTCTGGACGGAGGCTAAAACAAACTGGTCAGGCCATTTACAGAAATACACGGAATACACATGAAGAACAAACTTACGTGAAACCTGTAATAATCTACAAAAATAACAAACACTTCCCGACTTCAGTGTGTGCTCCTGAAAATGGTCGAATGTATGTCTGGTTTTAATGTTACGTGTGACTGGCAAAATTATCTTACCTCTTCCTCCACCATGTCCATCTCTATGCCCTCGTCCTGCACGTCTGCCCACCCGCCGCGGCGCCGCCTGAGGTACCGTTCCACCAACACGAGCACGGCTACAGCTGCAGTAGCAGACCCCACCAGGACCGCGACCTTCCGCCATATGCCCCCCTCCCATAAACCAACAAGGCCATTATTATTCACAGGCATGGATACTTCGTGTTGTTAAACCTGTTATAAAAAAACGCGGAAAACTCCTGGATTTTGGATGGGAAAAAGTATTCTGCTAGAGTTATCAAAGATGATGATGAGTTAAATCCGCTAGACCTTTGAGATCTAACCAGGATCTAACGTTACTGGCCTACAAATCCTCCTGACCTCTCAACTCTGTTGAAGGCCAACAACAACAAAATGGACCATACCATTTTCAGGATGCTTGAATAGAACCAAGGATTAGAACTTCATTTTTGCAACCTAGGAGGTTAAAACCTCTTTGACTCAACTATTCATTTTTTGCGTGTTTAACGTTAAGTGTATTGTTGTTGTTCTTTTAACGTCTGTTATCTCGCCAGACGTGCTCTCTAGGCAGAGCTCTCTAGGTGTTGGAAGTATGAATGCATGTAAACTGGCCCGAAAGAATAACTGTTATATTTCTCTTTTTTTTGGTCCCTGCTACTTCTGATGAAGTTTTTTGTGTTTGATGTTGTTTGTTGAGGTTGAACCTCCTTGACATAACATTACAGTAACAGTTATTATTTTCAGACAAGGTTCACCCCCCTTGAATACAATGGTCTGTCTCCATCTCAGAACAAAGTTTAAAGGTCAAAGTCCGAAGTTCGTCGTCCGACAGACCACGTTTTCGGTGGGTGTTGCTTTGCACTGCTGATTCTCACCTGATCGAGGCATCATCACGAGCTGCACGGCGTGAGTATAGAAGTTCAGCCGATCGTGTCGTGAGAAAGTGTCCTTAATATAAATTCTACAAACTAGGTTTTCGGACAACTAGGCTTTCATCCTATATTCCTGGCTGTTTGCATTCGCGGAAAATGCGGAAGCAATCAGGTCGTTCAGCACATATCCCCAATTATTATGTGATGCCTAACGTTATATGTCATCTGCGTTTAAAGTAAGAATTGTTATATAATACCAATGATATCTACAATACATGTGTTGTTTGTGCAGATAGAAAATCGATGTAGTCAGAGGCTAAGTCTGTCAAAATTATAATATTTAAATTTTTCCGCTATTGACAGACTAAGAATTCGAATAAAGACCTAATAATTTACAAATAATATCATAAACAGATTTGATAAAATATATGCACATGAATTTTATCTTAAAATTCATTTTGCGGCAGTGTATTTTCCCCAGAGTTTATGCAGGCCCCTAACAATACCCTCTCCCAATCATAATGTCTGATCTGCCCCTGAGCCCATCATGAGGGTGGACTAGTCGTGCTGAATGTGTAGATAGAAATGGTGCTAAAGATCAATCAAACAAACATCAAGGGCATTTAGAATCAAAATCACACGAAAGGGCAAAATATGACCATGTATATGAAACAGGGTTTTCTGTATGTTGAAGATACTGTTTGTATAACAGTTATATATATTTTCCATTATGTTTAACGTTAATCATGCTAAGATTGATGGTTGACAAAATAAAATTTTACTTTTGTCTGCAAAGATCTTGGTGTGGTTAAATTCCTGAGAACAATGGAGTTGCTAGTGGAATTACTGGGACATGGACAGCACCTGGGTCCTCAGGCTAGGGGACCGTGCCTCTAAAGTTCGTTAGGCCTTTAATTGAATATAAATGGCATTTAGTGATTCTACATTTGTTGCCCTCAATGTTGCCCTGGGCCAATTTTACCATGGAAGTCGACAAAAGGTTCTCCAAGTTTTAGAAACGTTTACTGGAATGTTGCAACCATGTTCTCCATCTGAAAAAAATGGCAATGCTGCAGGACATGACAAGATTGATAGAAGTACAATTGTACTGATGTAAAATCGTTCTCTAGAACAGATTGGGAAAGATAGACTGGACGTTGGACTCCAGGCCAGTGTGACAGTGTGATTATGTAAATATTTGTATATCATTTTATTACCGTCAGTGATACCGGTATGTTTTATTGAGTTATTTTGAGGCTTTTCTACTGTGAGATACTGGCTACACATGCTTAGGTGGCATGACATCTTCACAGTATTTACCCTCACAATTTACTGTTGATTCTTCTTTTTTTTTTTTTTACAATTATTGTCCTTGGTTACTTGGATATTCGACGGTGGAGAATCAATTGATTGGTCATTGTAGAGTCAGGGCTTGAAATACTGGGTGCGTATGCACTTTTATATCATACCCGGGCCACGATAACGTCCGATATAACGGTGTTCCAGACCGGTCCGTACTTTACGGTACAGACCGGGCTTCCATGGCTTCCTTAGAATGATTCAAATACGTTTCGCCCTAACCAAGTGCGCCGCTTTCGAAAATTCGAATACAGGATTCAGACTTTGGAATTGATGTTGTTGCATTTTTTGGTTTAGGGACACCAAATTTCCGCTCATTTGGCATTGAAAGGCTTGTTTTCTTGGGTGGGTATGACATAAATAAAGTACATGGGCGATCCGACTCACGGCCGGGCCGATACCTTGGGCGATACGGAATACCCTGTGTTGTATTCTGCTATCTATGGCAGGTGGAACATTAACAGAATCTGAGATACCAGTTACTGTATACAAATGAAGTACCAATTTGCATAAATAATACAAAAATGTCATGATTTCTTCCTGGCAAATAATGGAAATTTCATAATTGTGACATGTATGAGTTAGTTAGGGTGAAAATCACTATACATTATAAACCAGTAGTAAGTGCAGAGGACAGTTGCATAATTAGTGATGAAATGTAATTCTGTTTTCATACAATATATAAGTTGAGTAGAAAAGACCATCAATTAGAATATAGGTTATGCTAATTATACCGTCATTTCGGTGATGAATGAGACAAAAAAAATACAAAAGCTCTAAATTCATGGAGGTATGAGGTCTCTGAACTCTTGCTATGTGCAGTTTTCTGATTGTATGTCAGTGTTCTGATTGTAACGTTACAACCTCAATATTGTAAGTCAGTGTAATTTCCAAGGGTTTTTTAAAGGTAATTTTGAAATGTTCTATTCAGTTCAAAATTCTTTCCCCCTTTACAGATGTTGCATATTCGTCATCTGTTTGCGGTCTTGTTGGCAGTCCTGGCATCCGTTGTCGGTCTGAAACATGGCCCGGCCCAGGTGGACGCTGCCTGGGTTCTACTACGAGGAGAAACCCTGCTCAGGTTCCAATGGCCGCCGGTAGAAGTTCTTCTGCTGTTTGCTCTGGGTTTGGCGGGTGCTGTCTGGCTGTACCAGTTACTGTTCTGTCCGATGGAGTTCTGCCGCCAGCTTGGTGACCTCGGCTACCACCCCGACGGGACGAGGAACATGAAGGCCATGGCTAACGACGCACGCAGGCGGCGGCAGAGGGGGCATCTTCCGCCAGTCTACCCTAATGGGTGGTGGGGAATCCTCGAGTCTCGTCTGCTACAACGGGGACAGGTCAAGGAGGTCGTCGCCTTAGGTAATGTTTTTACAGACTAGTCCGCTGCACACATTTATTTCTATGGCATTAAAGCTGGGTTTGAAATGTAATTTCGGATGAAAGAAAAAGCTGGACTTACCCAAATTTTTTACTGTAACACTAGTGGACCTTTATTCATTCTGTAGATGTATTTGTTTCCTCTAGAAATGGGCTATGCTAAATGCAACATCAGTAATACCTGTAGAACTGCAAACTTAAGAGACTCAAGTGTTCAGAACACTGTGTCATAATCATATATTTGAAAATGATGGGGTCAAAAGTTTTCCTATATTGGAACAGTCTGACCACGTCACCTGGTATAAGAAAGTTGCCCAGTTTTTAAATGTCCGTACTTATGCTCCCTCGCTCCTACTAAAAGATTAAGCTAAAAACTGTAGATCTTTTCGGAGAAAGAAAGCCAAAGTGCAATGTTGTAACCTCCGTTACTGGTATTCTGTACATTTCAATGAGAATGAGCCTGCTTAGAGAAGCTAATATCTTCTGAAGCCAAGAAAGAAACAGCAGCAATTGTATAAAGGTAATTAGCATCAAGATAATTATAAGGACTCTTCTTGGGACATATAAAGGTCACCCCCTACGAGAATGCGGTCGTTCTCAAGGCAACACGACGATGTTTTCAAATTGCAATATTTCTGTATGACCAGGACAAGACACCACTGACATACCATATGCCTTCACAGGGGAGCATCTTGCAGTGTTTCGTCAGGAGGACGGCACAGTGTCTGTAGTGGGCGCGTACTGTCCGCACCTGGGCGCTAACCTGGCCGTCGGGGGCCGAGTCGTTGGGAACTGTATCGAGTGCCCCTTCCACGGGTGGCAGTATCGGGGAGAAGATGGAAAGTGTATGCACATTCCGTATGCCGCTAAAGGTAAGGCACCTTTTTGTCATGTTCCTTCCTTTTATATTTACCTTCGCCAAGAAGGTTATGTTTTCCGTAACGTTCGTGTGTGCCTCTGTCTGTTTGTCAACACAATAACTCAAGAAGGCTTAGATGGATTGTCTTCATATTTGGTATGTGGGTAAGTCTTGATGAGTGTTCAAAATCATTAGATTTTGGGCCGCCTGGCACCTTGTTATGGTACTGCGGAAATTCCAGTTTTGATATCTCTCTATGTTCTGGACACACTACAGTCACGGTTTTTGTGTGGTACATGAAGATAGCAATTGCACTCAGGAAAAAGAGAAGCAAATTGCTCTGGAAATGCAGGGACGTTTTTGAAAAAAAATCTTTGAAAGAGGTGATTGACGGATCGTAACTTTTGATATGTTTTGAATAAACAATACGGAAATATTATAATTCTGTAGTGGTAATTTCATACTGTAGTGGCATTTGGAAGTTAAGTGAAGGAGAACATTGTTAAACATAACTTATGCAAATCAGGACCTTATTTGCATAATTTATAAGGAAACGCTAGAATAGAATTCTTTGTTAAGATAACACTGTCATTGGGCAAGCCCTGTTATTTGGGTGGACAATATAATTAACTGATATATTCAATATAATTAACTGATATACTGTATGTCTTTTACAGCTTAACCAATAAAATAAAGTGTAAGTTTACTAGATAACAACCAAAAAATGTTCTTGCAGTTCCAGACGTTGCCCGTGTGAAGTCGTGGACGTGTCTAGAACGTAACGGCAGCATCTACATCTGGTACCACTGTGACGGGGAGGAGCCCTCCTGGACTCCCAAAGTCATAGAGGAGGTGCAGAGTGGGGAGTGGACCTGCCGGGGACTGTCGGAACACTTCATCAACGCACATGTGGAGGTAAAGCCCCTGTCACACATTCACGAATTTGGCCTCCCGAACACTAGCCGAACACCTACCAACCATGGTTAGGAGTGAGTCGGCTGGCATTTGGCTGGCGTTTGGCTGGGTTGGCTTAGCGGTTCAGCTACATGTATGCCAGCCGAATGTTTCAAAATGTTTAAAACATTCGTGAGTCGTTCGGGAGGTTCGATCATATCTGGCTGGTTTTCGACCGTAAGTCAGCAAAACACCAGCCAGACATCCGGGAGTAAGTCAGCAGTGTTCAGGGCATGTTCCGGGATCAAATTTGACTCCAGTTGAACCCAAATTCGTTTCGATTCATATAGAAAGGTAGGCGTGGCCTAAATCTGGTCAGAGTGCTCCCGAAAACCAGCCGAACCTGGTCGACTGGCGTTCGGGAACAGATTCGGGGGAAGGTCGTAAATGTGTGACAGGGGCTTAACCTTTACCCAATGCCAGGACATTACTTCTTAGTTATCCTGCACAGGCCTGCATATGTCAATGCCTAAATTACGTCGTATCATATGGTTTATACATTGCAGATTGGTGCCAATCTCTGTCTCCTTAGCTTTTGAGCTACATAACAAAATGGTCTGTTATCTATCTATATATAAAGAGAGATACATGATACATTGTAGATGTATAGATATTGAAAGAGACAGATGGAATAATAATGATAATGACCAGTAGTGTTGGCAAAATGGAGCCTTGTCATTTTTCAATGTCATCTATATGATAATACATGTTAATTCTTTCAAACACATGTCCTGATAGTGGCCATTTAGGTGATTTTGATATGTAAATGTGAATGATAATGTTGGTGTTGCAGCAAATATGTACATTGCATGGTCTCACCACCTTAGGCCACACTGATTCAATTTTATGGATGACATCCGCGCGCATTTAGTTTCACCTGTTCTGAAAAAAAAAACACCTCCAAGGAGGCCCTAGCCTGGGTGCCATCCTCCGTAGTCCATGGTAGCTAGCAACAATAGGCAGCCGGTGGTAACTACAGAGGATGGCACCCAGGTTACCGAGGCTCCACGAAACTCCAGAACTCAGTACAGTGCCGACTCATAAATGCTGCAAAAGGCCAGCATGTACCGGCTTGTATTAAAAGTGGTTATGTACTACTGCAAATTCGCAATACCAGCTTTGTATTCCTGTGGTCTAGCAGCATTTTTTTCTGGATTTTCTTTTTCTTCGCCCTCTCACATTAGTTTTGGGGTCTCAAGAAGATGTCCTCCATAACATTAAGCCAGTGTGGCCTTATTGTCATGAATAGGAGATATCGGAAAACGGTGCGGACATTGGTCACCTGAACCACCTCCACGGGCCGGGCGTGACGACTGGGAACGACCTGCGCCACATCTGGTCGTCCTTCACGGGTTTCTTCACGCACGAGTGGGAGGCTGACTGGCAGCCCTCCCCTGCACCCGACACACAGTTTGGCAACATGACCGTGGGCATGGACTGTTACCTCTTCGGCCACAGAGTCCCGCGGTCTCATGTCACGGCTCGTGCCTTACAGGTTTGTTTATTTGGTTTATTTTCATTAGGATCTCCATTAGTACTAGCGTAAATTTCACACTATTCTTACTGCAGTCCGTAGTGAACCATATAGTAGAATTTGGACCATCACACACCGGGGCATGCCCCTACTCTTTTTCAAAAGGTGTGGTGGGTTTTTTAACGTGCGTGGGGTGTGGCTCTCCCCAAACATGGCACCTCCATTTAATGTCCTATCCGTCGGACATCCCTAACCAAAGCTAGGTACTCATTTTCACCTGTCTGAGTGAATAAAATGAGGAAAGCAGTGTACAGTGCCTTTCCCAAGGGGCATGTTGGTGGATTTGAACCCAGGACCTATTGGTTCTGGGTCAAACACCCAACCATTATGCCACAGGTACATGTACATTACAGTACATGTATGTGGACATGGTGTCTACGGGGCCACATTTCCACAGACGGATCCCGGAGACTGGTGGGCAACCAATGAGTGACCAAAATCATTGTTCATTGAGATCATTGAAAGATTGATCATTGAGGTATCATTGACAGATGATTGAGATCATGGAAAGATCACTGGAAGACCTTGGCGCTCATCAAGCATTCTGAAGACTGTTGAGAGATTTGTTGCATCGTTGGATTCTCAATGGTCTCTCAACGGGAAATCTGCAAAATCCCCACTTACCTGGCAGAATACACAGCTATGTCACATTTTTCAAATTTGTATCAAGAAAGATTTATTTGATAGCACATCATAAAAAAAAATATCACCTGCTATTGGTTATCTACATGTACTCAATAGCTTAAAAGGTTGTGTTTTTACTTGTACTTCTTTAAAAACATTAGACATTATCAATCTGTCCATGTTGTATTCTTTGATGAAGGGAAAGTGAAGCAAATTCTTCATTTTTCTCAGTAATAGGTTAACATATTTCATAACACTATGAAAATATTTTTAACATCAAACATAGATAAAATTCAAATTTTCGACCAGTACTCAGTCTTCTTCATGATAACTGTGGACCTGATTGCTGATGAGAACATGTGACATGTGTGACATGTCAGTAAGGGTTCAGTGGTGGTGGGAAGTTTGTATCAGCCCCCGTTCAATGAAAAATTGTTGATGGGCCCTGATGTAGTTTCTTTTACTCCCTCCACTTAAAGGAAAGCAAAAGAGAATATGAAGTTCACTATTTTCCAGTAGTCTACACATTAAAAAGTTGATATATTTCAATTTTTACATTAGTCCGCCATAAAATTACCCTGTGCATGTGTTTGAACTTCGCGCTCTCCTAGCTCGCCCGCCGCGATGGCAATGATTAATGCTTTGCTCTGACGTCTTCGTTCCGAACCCGCTTATTTGCATATCACAGTCCAGTGATCTCCCAGTGGCACTGCCAATATGCAAATATATCAACTTTTTAATGTGTAGAGTTGTAGACTACGGGAAAATAATGAATTTCATATTCTCTGTTGCTTTCCTTTAACAGTCTCATTTAGTGTCCAATATCTTGACATATTGCTTAGTCACTTTATTTGCTGACTTCTTTGTCTTCCAATTGCTACAATGTATAACTTTCTGCCCACAGAACGGCCCGGGTGTGGTGTACTTGTACATTGATGGTCCTCTGATAAACCTGGTGCTGGTCAGTTCCATTACTCCCGTGGAACCCCTCCTGTTACGCTACACACAGAGCATCTACGCCAGCCGGCAAACCCCAACGTTTATTGCCAAGATAGTACAGTGGGGAGAAGCTGTACAGGTCAGTATGGGATATCCACACTAGAGAAAAGATAGTTTTCTTAGGTAATATTACATAACCTTATTTTTCTCTCTACCAAGATAAGTCACATTTGAGAATGCATCCTTTGTCGTGATAAGGTGTCACAATATACGAGTAGTACTTTTTCCATAGTTGTAGAGTTTAGACTTTGCTCCAACACAAAAAGGAAACTCACCATCATTTTTTCTGTCGAACTCCACCTTCGTCAGATGACTGATCCACTGAAAATTCATGTTGTTTCCTTTTTGTGTTGGAACAAAGTTTAATCTCTACAACTATGAATTCTACCAACACAGATGAGCTTTCATTCCAATAGTATTTTTGTCGCTCTATTATTTTAACTGCCAAGTAGTGACTAAAATTTAAGTGAAAAAAAATGTACAGTATTTCAACCTGGGAAGTGAGGATTGTACAATGATGTGTTGCATCCTCATACACAGTTGGAACGAGACGTGACTGTTTGGAACAACAAGTCTTACCCAGCCAAGCCCATATTGGTGAAGGAAGACTCGGCCATCGTTCGCCATCGACGCTGGTACTCTCAGTTTTACAGTGAAAATAGCCCGCGATTCACAACCCAGAGGACAAGCTTGGATTGGTAACATTAGACATCCCCGGACAACAACGAAATGTCTGCCGACTTTGTGATTAAGACGAGGGATCGATTGCTAACCAATCAGCCTTCTTCTCTGTCAAAATGAAAGTCTTTGTCCCAAAATAGTGTTTGGTTTAATTAGAATTTTAAAGAAAAGTCTACCAACTTATGATTCAAGTGAACATTCTTGTTCTTAAAAAGTGTCCCATTGAAACAGAAATCTCAAGAATGTATATTACATTTTGTACAAAACAATAGAAAATTATGAATTATATATAGATGGATATAAAAAATTTAGATAGATATAAAGATTAAAGAATGTGTTAAGACAGTTACAAATAAGTTTGATTGGCCCAGTTTTTGCCAAGTGCAATATTACAAGTTGTTGACAAATGGACAAGGAAGGATAAAGTGGTGCATGCCAGGAGTCTGAAAAATTAGACTTTTAGCATACACAACTTATTATAGATTGTAAGACTATACAATTATATAATGTACATATAATTAAATAGTTTCCCTAAAATGTGAAGTACAAAACCAACCATTGTGTTCATCTTCCAAACAGTATTTATTTGACACAAGACTTTCCCAATAACATTTCTTGTCCATATTTAAAATTACATGTATCTGAAATTATACAATTGACTTCCATTCTGGCATTCAGGAAACATATTCCAGCATATACATGAATAGCTTCTTAACCATTAAAACATTTATAAAAAAAACAATTTCTGCTATGCATTGCTTTCTTTCATTTCGTCAACTTTCTTGTTATTTCCATTTTATAAATTATATATATCATAATTATGACTTTATTTTTGTGCCTGTGGAAGTGCTAGGTGACAGTGGAATATTGAATTTCAAAATTAAAAAGTGTATCATCTGCTATGGGGCAAAGCATATTGAATATTTAACTTCCGTTACAATAATAAGATAACAATGATTTCTTGATCCAGTTTCATTTCACAACCAAAAGGTTTTATCTACCAGAGCAATGCTGACATTCTACTTCCCACTGCTAGGTGGCGCTGCAGTGAGAAGCATGCAGTCCCAAAAGGGACTAAGCTTGTGTCTCCCTCATCTCAGTTCATGACTGGAGTAGATACAAGCTTAGCCCCTTTTGGGATTCTTCTCACTGCAGCACAGCATGTCGGTAGAACGTACTGCACCTGCGCAAAACCCTTACTGTGTGTAAAACTTCGGAAGGTCATATTCACATATTCAAGGATGACATCCCATCTATAGTTTTCAACTGTTGTGTCGGAAAACATATCTGGAACAGGTAAAATTCTGATGCAACGTTGACCAAACAGCCAACGAAACCCGTAAAAAAATCCAAGTTTCGCACAGGCGCAGTACGTTCTGCGGACGTGCTCTGCAGCACAACCTAGCAGTGGGACAGTAGAGCCAGTCAGGATTGCCCTGAGGAAAGTAGGACTACCAAAACGCAGCCAGGTACAATGTAGATCCCTTAGGTTGTGTATTATCCATTTATGTAATAACCTGACAAAACTACAAGTATTTATGAATGTTGATTTCTTTTGAAGTTTCTGTCTTGTTAATCTTGTGTCAAATTATCCCCGCTGCCTATACCACACTACTGACTTCTAAGGCCAAATGCATCAATCCTAAGTAAAGGGACCAGCCAAAAAGTGAAAATAGAGGGGCAGCAGACATTGAAATAAAACTGTGATAAACTACTTTGATGTGCTGAGAAGATGAAAAACAAATTGGAAAACATCTGATGTTTTCTGCGAGACATTGATTTTGTGAAAGGAAAATGACCCCAAGTCTTAAATTGTAGGTGGACTAAGACAAAAACTGTTTGGACCGGTTGAATTCAAATTGCTGAGAAATTTGTTTAGACTTACATGTATGGTATGATTTTGGCTTGAAATATATATGTATTTTCATTCACTAAGGTTCTGAACCAACTTTCATAACACATTTGTACTCCCATAGCCAATTCTGCAGGTCTTCTTTTAGAAATGGCAGAAACCCTTAGTGTAACACTATTTCCAAAAGGCACAAAGCTACCAGGTATTTGGTAATACCCAAAGATCATATGCTCCTTCACTTAGTTACGAGTTTAAAGGCCCCAATTGTAGGACTAGATTGATAAATAAGCCAACATTTTGGTCATTTTTTTACATAGCAAGTTGAATCTTCCTTGTATCCCATTGCCTATTGATATTCACAGAGTATAACCATGTTCTGCCAAACAAATGTGTTGAAAACCTGGGATTTGTTTACAAAATCTAGTTTGGGTTGGTTTGAGGTACCGGACTAGTTCACACAAAGTACTTGGTCGTCTTTTGGCTGTAGGTGAACACATAAAGTGATAGAGTGACAAAAAATGTTTAATAATTTGTTATAAATGGAAATATTAGGCAAAATCTTGTTCATGATCAGGAGAATATTTCCTAAGTTTGGTGCCAAAATCCTACAATGTGGGCCTTTAAGGTACTCCAGTTGTTGACATACATCTCACATTTTCTCTTTGCCAACGTCAAATTAACTTCAAAAATCCACTTTCCATTACCTTCCTCTCTTAACTCTGATTATCCAGCACTTTGTTCATTGTAAAGCTCTTAGTAAACCAATCATTATCTACCTATCTCTATTTATGTATATGTATATAACTATAGATAGATAGACACACTTTCTGCAAAAATAACTTGTTCTTCTTCCACATCTCTCTCAGCATTGCCCTGCTCTCTTTGTCTATGACAATGATTAGGCCACACCATTAATTCAATTTCTTTTCGTATGTAAAAAGAGCAATGCTGAACTAGAAGATCAACATGAAAACAGAGTCTGAGGGGAAAGTCTGTACCTTGGTACACACGGTTGCAGGGACTGAATATGTAAAAATACAAGAAAAATATCTTCACGGTTGTTATATTGATGTTTTGTGATTTTTTCTAATTTTAAAGTCAAGATATTTTAATAGAATAGCCAACAGTATCCCAATGTGTACTTCTGTACTTTAACGCTGTGCGAACAACTTTTGAAGTTTTAGTGTAAATGTGTGACTGAGATTGTAAATACCATCATAATTCACAAGTCTGCCGAGTAGTATTATAAATAAAGATTTCAGTATAATCAGGTTTTCCTCCAAAATCATAGTTTTCATCTTGGCCTCTAGCTAAATCTTTTAAACCACTTTAAAATGCACTCATCGATCTCTGAGAACCAAGGAAATAAATTGGTGTGGCCTGACAAAGAAATGTTGTGTGGAGAAGGCGGGAGAAAATCCCCCTCAGCTGTCATGTTTTGGACTGTTGTACATGAGATCTTGGATAAACTAAGGTGCAAGGAATTTTTAGAAATGACAGTTTGGGTGAAGAGTTTCTCAACAATGCTCATAGCTCTAGTGACAATTTGAACTTCTTGTAGCAAATACATGTATAGTGGCCCCTTTGTTGTTAATATTTGACCACTGTAACTCATGGGCTGCCATGAAAATTCCTCCTGCAAGTTAGTTTTTACAGTTCCGTTGTCCATTATTTGACTTAGAAGGGTGAAAGAAGGGAAATCAAAACAATGCCCTGTTAGATCAGCTCATGTAAAATTTTGTTTGTGAATCACAGAGAACTGCTGAGACGCACACGTAATATCTTTGACACTCTTGTATGTGGACAAAAGCTCTCCTCACATACATGTTAACAACAGTATCTTGCCATACATTGTGTAATAACTACAATGTATCACTTGACAGCTAAGGACATCTTGTCTTGCCTTAGGAGCACAAGGTCCTGTTTAGGCTCCCGTCGCCCGTTCTCCTTTGCGTACAAGGCCGACCGCTGCTTGTTGGTGATCAGGTGCTTGAACAACTCGTACACGGACCACGATATGGCGGTGGCTGGCATCTGGAACACGACTCTCGCCCTCACACCCTTGAAGTATGCGAAGAAGCCCCCCACACGATAAACCGTTCTGAACGCATCCACCATGCCCGAGATTGCAGCTTTCTTATTGCGTACTCTCTTCTCTTGCGTGTTCAACAGCGTTTTGCAAACGTCCAGCGGGGTGGTGACGGCGGCGGCGACCGCTCCCGCCATCGCGCCCGACACCAGATGGGTCTCTGGGTTGTAGCCGTGCGATGGGTTGAAAGTCTCTTGCATGAATTCGTATACCATGAAGTGGATGCTTTGAAAGGGGAGGTTCATTGTCAATTGTGTGGTAAAGCTCCTGTAGAACGCCCCCACCCCTTCAGTTCGTAGAACAGTCCGGAAGCAGTCTATTGCACCTTTGTACGGACTCCCGTACATCTGCAGTCTCTGTTTCACAACTGTGTACCGGCGGGTAGATATCACGTCAAGACACAATCCAGAATTCCGCAGTGAGTACAGCAACAGGATGGAAGACAAAAAGAAGTGTTTGTTAGTGCTATAATCTCACAACATTCATCTTAAACTGTTACAGTCAAAACTGCTCGGCCAACCACCTGGTTGTTTGCTCCATTCACATGGTCAACTCCGTCAAGCACATTAATTTTGTGCAAAGTGCAAATTGGCACTTTTTTGTTTGTTTTAGACAACCTGCACAAAGACCACATTTGTATGTTATACAAACCCAGCTCTGGTAATGAAACAACGGTATATTGAAATTTTTTTCATAACAATATGGAGTTTATAAACAGTGGGCATCTCTAAGCACATTTTATTCAATTCAGCTGCACTTCACTATACTTTTCGTGAAGTATGGCTCAATTGAATAAAATATTATGTGCTCTTTTGTGCTCTATCATTCTATGATTGTACCTTGTATAACATGTACAGGCATAAGCCTATTACTGTATACATCTACATGTACATGAACTAAACATAAAGCTAACCAATTGCAACCCATTTGTCTGGAACAACCACCCCCGCTCACCAACCATGGAGTGTTTGTCCCGAACAGGTTTGACGATATAACAAAGCACAGGAACCAAGATTTCTACACACACTTACTGAGGAGACATGCAGTAAAAAATGGAACACAGGACACATAACTGCTTTCATTCAGTTCAGTTCATCCTGTTATGGTGACACCACAAAGTGCCTGTCTCGCATAAACTGCTTTCATAACTTAAGGTTAACAGGTATAACTCCAGCTAAGTGTCACTGTAAGTAACTGTAAAAAAGAATCCTCAAAATTCTAGACTTTCGTCAGCAAAAATAACTAAAGGTAAAAGTTTCAACATTCGTTCATTTGGCAAGTAAGAAATCTAATATTTGTACTTTCTTGTACAATCAGCAAGTGCAATGACCAAATGACGTACCATCTACTGGGTTCATGGAAGCATCATGGAACACCGTTGCAATACACCCTGCCGCACCTGTAAAAAAAGATTTAAAAAAGAGGAAAACAAACTGCTTCCCATAAAAGAACTCCGGACTGAAATAGTTTAAAGAAGTAATTTTACCATCAGATTTTTAATTCTGAAATTAGGCAGATTTGCCTAATATTTCCATTTATAACAGATTTTATCTATAGTATCCTACAGTATCCTCTCTACGAGGCCCATACATGTAGCTTGTACTATGCAATATGCAAGCAAACTGAGTAACTGACATATGATTCTTCCTTGTTCCTGGGGCAGTTACCAACCACTCCCACCCAGACATGTGATTGGCTCCCGCCATTTACCACTATCCAATTACAGTATTTTCTCATTGATTATGCAAATTAGGTCTTCCTTCGCATAACTTATATCTGCCTATGTTCCTATTTTTCTGTTACATGTCACATCGTTTAATAGTCATATCATTAAAATGTGGCAGATCTATAGAATTTCAATAATTATGTAAATTAGACACTGATTTGCATAATTGTAATTGAATTATGTCAAGCATCACTTAAGCTACCTACGTACCAAAAATTAAGGCAACCTGTCAACCCATTCTTGAGTTACCCTCTTTCAAAGATTATTGAGCAAATGCCCTTGCAGTTCCAGAACAAGTTGCAAGGGGCCCAAACTTATGTCACTTCTTCCAGAGCACAAGAGCTATCTACCACCCAAAATCGTGACCATAGCATAACACAAGATATCAAAACTGGAAGTACTATAACAAGCCACAAGGGGGCCCTAAACCTAATCATTTTGAGGTCTCATCAAGTCCTATCCACCTACCAAATAAGATCATAAAGATCCATCCACAACTTCTCGAGTTATGCCGTTTGCAGACAGACAAACAGACACAATGTGACATGCACCCAAAAAACAACTTTTTGGGCAATGCTAACTAGCAAAAATGAAGTAAACTGTTGTGGAAATGCCCTGTTAACATGCAATAGCACATAAGTCACTAATTCTGACAAAGGATAGGATTGAGGGATTTGCTACACTCCCACTTAGAAGTTAAAGCAATGTATAGCAGCACATGCACATTGTACATACACGTGTATGTAGCTATCCCTGTCACAGTTATAACATCAATGTGTGAAATAGTATAAATCCATAACCAGTCGTTTATCCCACCATCCATACAAAGTACAAACATTGCTACCATTGGCAATGGGGTAGTGTCCAGGCTCCATCCCGCGACTGTTGCCACCTAAAGTCCTTTTCATCTGCTCGTAGCACGAGAAGTACAGTGCGTGCGCGGGTCCCGCCCCCGCCGCCACCACGCTCACTCCCCGCACGGGTCTCAGCAGTCCTTCCTGTCGGATGATGGTTCGGAAGGCGTGAGCGATACTACGGTATCTCGCGCCAGGCTCTGGTATGATGCTCTGCATACGTGTCTGAAATGTTAAATAAACAACAACCACAATCAAGGACCAATGTACAGAATGCAGTCAACGCATGGTGGACGGTCGGGTGAACAGCAAATTCTGTTATTTTTGTGGAAACTTAAGGAGAGGAGAGGAAGTGCCTGTGCTGTTTTCAGTTCATGGTGGAAACAATTCTGTAGTACAGTAGTCATACAATGGAAGCATCTATTCACTGTCGTGACTTCACAGTGGAGAGACCACTGCGAGAAAATAAAACCACCGCCAACATTTCAACATCGACAGTATCTTTCCACGCACGTACAGTGACCTACCTTTACTGATATCCTATACCCCTAATGATAACTACAAAGCAGCGTGTGTTCAACAGCTTGCACCATTGCAGATCTAAGAGTCGGACACAAGGACTTGGCTGCACCTTATTACCATAATGGCATTTCAATACCTCCCTGGTTGACACTAACACAAATACTTTCTTAAGCCTGATTGTGGAACTTAGATCACGTACATGTACATACCGGTACTTCCAGTTCCATATGGCCTTCAGCCTAAGCAAGGCTAGAAATCTTTTTTCCTGCTAGTGTTACCTGCAACATTTTTTAACCTGCAATTTAGAAAATCTTCCTGCAAAGCTGCTGTTGCTTCCCTGCTACAATCTCTGCAACTCTTCTTTTAAGTGCAATGCTCAAAATATCATCAAATAGTGTTTTATTGGGACACTAGAACAAAAACATTGAACTGCAAATCTTTGCAAGCTACTATAATGTATGCTGCATGTTATACCATAACAAACCAAAATCTTTCTAGCCTGCAAAACTGCAAGTGGTTGATACACTTAGTAATCTTTAATTTTCTTTCTCTACAAATTGCAGGTGGGTATTTTGAGCCCTGGTTACAATATTAATGTAAGTCAAGGTATTTACTAGTAACTGGATCAGTCCAATTCACAGACCAAATAAGTCGAACTTGGATAAACAGACCAATCATATTTTTAGAATCCAGATTCCACAAGAGTACCAGATCTGCACTCAAATAACTTCTTCATCTTGGGCTAACAGTTCCTTAGCGACTAATTGGAAAGACTGTGGAGAACATGAGAAGGCATTAACTTTTCAAATGTCCTTCAGACTAGAATCCTTCACCTGGAAGTGAAACCAGTGCTGGGTATCGGTACAGAAAATTTCGGGTCAAGGTCCAGACCTGCACCTGATTATAGTATTACAGTGCTATATCATATTTTGCTGACTGAAACACAGGTACATGTTTCTGTAAGTGTTATAAATTATGCTCGATCTCCATCCCGCCTTTTCCGGACTGCGCCAGTGGAGAACTGGTTGCCTCTGCCCGGCCTAGTCCGTTTTTTCGGAACAGTCCAGCAAGAGATACCTGTACCCACCCCTAACTGAAACTAATACTCATTAACATGCAAAGAGTGGTCTTTCACAGTTGGCCTTTGAATTGGAAGGAGTGTTAACAGTTTGCTTTCCTGGACCTGAGCCATGATAAGTTATACAGTCAGCTATTTCTTTTCAGAAACGTTAAACCCTGCTGTCCTTCGGAAGTTCTAGTGTTCATCCATCCTTCGGTCCCTGGATGGAATTTTGTTGCTCAGGAGGGACAAAAAAATTCACATCATTCTGTCCCCCTTGATGCACAAAAATCAAAAATTAGTAATATTTTCAACAGGTTGTCAAAACCACCAAAGAACTTTTAGAAAATTAAGAAGATGAAGCTAAATTGTGAATTTGAGCCTCAAAATGCAGTGGATTCAGAAGGTCATTAAGTTCAAAATTTCGCAGAGGAGCATGCCCCAAGACCCCTTGGATTTCGTGCGTCTTCTGTACTTGACAGAGTTTTGCTCGGTTAAACTGAGAGGATGGAGAAAAAGTTAGAGCTGGAGAGAGCACTGCCTGAAATGTTGTCCTTCGGGTATATCTTATCCACAGGATGCGCTTTGCTTGTTTTCCTTGGTTTTGGTTAATGATTTGCTTTTACTTGAGCAGTTGTTTCTTTCTCACGCCACCCACATTTGTACATGTTTACACAAGGGGCAGGGTTGTGTGGCGTAATAGCAGAGTGTTCAGCTCGGAACCAAGAGGTCCCGGGTTCGAATCCTGCCACGTCACCGATCCTGTGCCCTTGGGAACTCTACACGACCTTCCTCAGTTCACTCAGGTGAAAATGAGTACCTAGCTTCGGTTGTAGGGACGTCCCTCGGATAGGAATTGTTAAATTAAGGTCCCGTGTTTGGGGAGAGCCACACCCCACGCACATTAAGGCCCAATTTACACCAAAAACATTATTTGTCCTGAGACATTCGACGCGTTACGCCGTGCAGCAACACAGCGGCGCATGTCGTCGGACAGATTTTTTTAGCGTACAAACAGGCCCCCCACCAATGCGCGTCGATATTTGTGTGGCGCACCCTGAAAGTGCCACACGAAAAATGCCGCGCATCGCCGCGCATCAGTGGCGGGCCTGTTCATACGCTAAAAAAATCTGTCCAACGACACGCGCCCTGGACAAATGATTTTTTGCCGTGTAAATTGGTCCTAAAGAACCCACTACACCTTTTGCAACAGAGTAGGGGCATGCCTCGGTGTACGATGGTCCAAATACAAATACTACTGTCCAGAGTTGGTGATTCACTTCAAATCATCCGACCAGCGGTCTCGTTTCAGCCGGCCATGTAAGAATGATGAACATGATTGTGGGCGTGAGAGGAAGGAAAAGGTACTGTATAATGAAGACATTGGATCTCGACATTGCCCAAATTTTAGCCTGGTTGCCATCCTTCGTAGTTTTTGCCACTCCCAAAGGTTGCTAGCCACGGACCACGCACCAGCGGCAACAACTACGGAGGATAGTACCGAGGCTACCCAATTTTCTCTTGGCTTGGATTATTTGTAAAAAGTATTTGATCAAATTGCAACCTTACTTAATAGAAGATTCCATTACTATGGCACTATTTCCTTTTAACAGTACTAAATTTATGATTTATATCATTATCATCGCGATCTATTCTATTTTATATATGAATGTCAAACAGGAAATCAGACATATACAAGTAAATATATCTTGCAACAGCTGAGCTGGATCACAACCTCATGATATGAAGTTTTCAGCGAGAGCTATGTCGCATACCACCTACATTTGTAACGTTTTAAAAAGTTTATGCAAGCTGCTTGAGGCCTTAACCTCAAAGGGTAATCAAATAGTGATGTTGCATTTGTGCACATGTTCAAAGCATGCTGCAGTTATTACCAGTATGCTTTTGGATAGTGGTGGTAAGCTAAAAAAAAATTTGCAGAACCTTGTGCAATCTACTAGGTGCAATCAAGTATCATTTAAGTACACGTGTATCTAGGAAATATTCTCGAAAACAAACTAACATCATAAACATGGAACAGACATATCGACAAACTGTGGTCCAAGGTAACTCAACAAGTAGCTTTACTTTGGCATGTAAAAAAAAAAGGTCAAGGCTCCGGACACTCAACAGAACGCATCAAATATTTGCATTTTTTATGTTTTCACTTTGCAGTTCTACATATTTAAGGAGGTGGGTGGGGCTATGAGCGCCTCGTTTTGTTTACCTCTTGGGGGAGGGGGGCTTAACCTTTGACACTGGGCATGCGCACTCTTATTTGTGAACCACCTCAATTTGTTGATTTTACGTGTTGTGTGTGTACTGCGCCCCCCTGAAAAACAGCCCGAATAGAACGGGGCTACAGCAGTTTGAAAATTCAGTAAATAAATTAAAACAAGTCCAGAACGATCTGATGACATGCAACTACTTGGCAACACAGCAGTTTTGGCAACTATGATAATTCTAGACTCTCTCACGGTTTTGAGATTTTACAAATTTTGTGACCTAACTCAACCACTGTCACTGTGTTTTGATAGACCAAATTATGATGGACGTATGTCAAACAATATCTATCGTTAAATTTACACACAGACCAAAGAATGTTGGCGGTGACTTCAGAAACTTTCGTAAGAGTGTTAGGTAACTACTAATACTATTTTTATCAATGTTTGAAAAGAGGGGTGTGTGTGACGTCTAACCTTGACAGAATCCACGGGGTACATTATGCAATGTTCGGCCATGCCTGCCAGCGCGCCAGCGCCAAGATGCGCCGCCAGACTGCTTTCCTTCGGCAAGCTCTCGTACGGGTCGTCCGGGTCCATCCTCGCTGCTGCAGGTAGTCAGTCTTGTCGATGATCTATCCCGTAGCACCTGGGTACAAATGTCAGCTCAGAAACTGAGAGGAAGAGAGAGGAGTACACGACAACTCCTCACACTACCTCACCGCCGCCATGCTCGCCATGCCAATGCAGCCGGAAAGGGATATCGACCAATCACATCACTGGAAAAAGTCATGTGACGGAAAAAGGGTGCCTGTGGAACCGTCCATTTCAGTTTTACGGGGGGTAACGTACCTCGCTATGTGAAACGAAAAAAGAGTCGGTTGGGTGGAAAAAATACAATTATATGAAAAAAGTAGCTAACAGTGAAATATTTTTGACATAGTTGTTCAAGGAATGAAAAAAGGAATGAATGACGAGTTGATCCTTCTTGTTTTTAGCCCGATCCCGGACTGGTAAAAGGCGGCGCGGACCAGTTTTTCTTGGAATGGCTCAAGTCAGCAGGAAGAATGACAAAGCTAAAACTACGTCAAACAATCAACTTTATTGCATGAGGTTAGAGCTAACCTCCTTGGTAAAATTATGTTGTTTTACAACTGATTGCACTCTTATTAACAAACTTTTGTCTTTCGCAAATATGGGTGGGGCATGTTAATAGGAAATGAAATTCATCTTGAACATTTTCTTCCCACGTAGGACAACGTCCTTGAGTGGCTGGTTATTATAACGACATTTTTCATGAACCAGAACATTGTCGTTTCTGGCAAGTCTATTAAGGACACCCTCCTGGCAGGTCCTAGCCAGGTCGCCGACCGACCGGCAACTGAGCTGTCGGACGACTGTCAAGTGTGGCCCCAGTCTGACCCTTGCGTCTCGTTCAAGACTAGTCTAGTCACGTAAAGTTCAAGGAATTTAGACAGTCTGCGAGGAGAATAATAAGTATATGTAGTCTGTAGCAACGTTACAATAATAATCCACAATGCGATTCAATTTAATTACATTTTTGCACCAAACATTGAAATATTTTAATTGAAAAAATTTTCGTGTACTTCCACTTTTCAACATATTTGTGCAATTCTTTCACATTTCTGACATTTATGGTTGGTGCTAAAACAGCCCACACGAGGCACACTCATTTTGTGGCACCACCAATAAATACATGTACCAGAATGTAAATAAATACATTGTATGGCTAACAGCTGTGTTTCCGTTGACTCGTATGGCGTAATATTTTGGCACCTCCAAGGCAAATTTTTCACCCTCTTTTTTCAGTTTTTTTTTTCAGAACCCAAAATAGTCATGATAATGAAGACTCCGAAAGAGGTGCCAATTTCCCAGCACCACATATCATAACGTGACATGAAACAATTACCTCAAAAAATGTCATTTTTACCAATCGTTATGCCACGAGCATATTGGCACGTCTGCACAAGACATCAAATATCTGCAGGCTAAACATGACCCGATTAAGTGCGTTGATACGCAAATTGCGTCACGTATGAATACTCAGGAAGTGACGACGTGTTACAGCTTTTTGTTGACCTGGAAGCACTATCGTGCGGACGTCACTGACTGGTTGGACAGGTGATGATGCATGGCGCCAACCGGACGACTCGAAATGGAACGACACTGACTCTTGACGCAGAGCTGCGACAATCTTTATGATAATTCACTGTCTACAGAACCAACGTAGGAAAGAAGTGCAATTGCAGTGATTTGTTACGGCAGCTACCGTACTCAAGTTGCTTCTAGAGCCATTCGTAGGGTCATAGTACAGTACTGATACCATACCTTTCGGAGTTCACTGGCTTACAGTGTGCATGTATGCAAGATTCAGGTCGTGCATGTGTGTTATCCTTAAATACATTTAACAGTTATCACACTGCCCTACCAGCAGTACCTCCCGGATCGGACAAGATGAGCGCCAGCAGCTTGTCATCAGATGAGGTTTGTGGTATTGTTAATCCACACATCGAGTGACTTTTACCAGCATATTTTGATCTTGAACTGCATATATGGTGGCGCTTTTGTTATGTAACGTCAGTTATATTGGTTCGGATCAGTCAAAACTGAAAAAAAGCATTGTATTATGACCAAACGCATTGTATTCTGTCTATCATTAACTTCTCCTAGTGCAAAATTGGCTATCATCATTTTCATCAAATTGGCTATGAATTATTTCCATGTTGAAAATGACATTGTTCGAACGCAAGAACTCTGCTCAATCAAAAGAAGATGCAGAATCCCCGGGACACCTGTCTAACGTAGGTTTATTGTATTGCCTCCATTGCGTCTATAACTACTTTTTTTACTCTGTGAAGGAGGTCAGTGACCTCCGACAGGAGTATTGTGGTTAGTTGTGTCCGTACGTTCGCAGCTGTAACACGATCCATTTGCTGCATTTCCCTTTACGAAATTCCGTGGTGGTAAATGATGTTGATTTCATTCTTGCGGCATTTGTAAGTTAAGTAAAGTTGAACATTATTAGAAAGAAATCATGCCAAGCAGACCCCCTCTTTGCTAAAATGAGACTTTCATACTTTGCACAACTTGTTTTCTCTGGGTTTGTATCTTCTCACCTATAAATCAAATCCTTTTGATGAATAAAGAGACTCTTTCTACACATCCAAGTGTTTTATTCAGCCGACGTTTCGGTGACCGTCTGTCACCTTCCTCAGGGCAATTCTGACTGGTTCACATTGCACTGCAGCATAGGTGTCGCTGCTGTCACTGCTATCTACAAGAACACATGCAATGTTTAGGGAACTGTATTTACAATGCGGTCCCAAACGTACAGGAGTTGCAAATTGATGGATTTGTTTGAATTGGCATGTCGCAATCAACACCTCATCGATCAGCCACACCGCAAACACCATAATTACTTCACGGAGGATTGTGTCCTGCGGACTCTTGTTTTTAATTGTACTCTTTTAGTTTCCAGACGTGGTGGAGCTGAATGTGGGCGGGGCACACTTCACGACCTGCCTGACGACACTGAGGAAGTACCCTGAGTCCATGCTGGCCACCATGTTCAGCGGGAGGCACCGCCTAGCCCGAGACAAGGAGGGTCGTTACTTCATCGACAGGGACGGAACCTACTTCAAATTCGTCCTAGATTTCCTCAGAACGGGCGATCTACCGGACATCCCGCAAAACTTTCTGGAGCATGCGTACAGTGAAGCTCAATTTTACGGACTAGACCCTCTGATGGCTCGACTAGAAAACACCCCGACATTGTCAGCTCAAAAACTCAGACAAGATTACTTAAGAACTTTCGACGACTTTGAAATCTTACTGGACTCACTTATCGAAGAAGCAAGGAAGCCCTTGTCGAAATGCCCCTACAGAACAACGTCGGTTAAGATAGGTCTTAGCGGAATTATGTTACAGCGTAATTTCAAAGAGAACGAATACCCAACAGGAGAGGGACATAACTGTTATGTGACTCAGAAAGCGTTTTGTATTTTCCATCCATTGCACACATGTAAGAAAGCGGAGGTGGACGTGTTTATGGAATGCCTGAGGTTGGAGCTGGGTAGTCGGGGGTTCAGTGCATGTGGTGCCGAGAACAGCCCGCCTCAGTGCCCCTGGTGCACAAAATGGCTGCACGAAGTTGTGTTCACTTGGTGGTGACTGCGTATGGACCATAGTCCGGATCATTTCGCCACTTATTACAATAATAATAATAATAATAATGATAATCTTTATCGCACGTTCATGTACGAGGGCTAATTGCAAACTGACAAGGACAATGAGTACAGAATGTTTCGAAGAATGGTATAAAACCATGTGCTAATATAAAGTTTTATATTTAAAACTAAGGTTCTATATTTACTTAATACTAATAACGTATGTATATGTGACAGAGAGATGATATGTAATACATAAACAAGTAAGAGTGACATGGCAACCACCATTCTATTTCTAGTTACTAGTTAAGCTATGGGGGCAGTGGGAGATGAATTGTCCGACTTTTTGGAACATAGATGGGTCTGGAGACTTTAGCAGTAAAATAGTCTTTTGTTGTTTGGTGAGATGTGAAAAACTTGGCCTTCGCAGGATGGGCAAATTGAGAACTCTGGGTAACGTAACGGTAAAGGGCAAGCCAGCCATTGCCATGGTATCAGCCATACGGTACCATGTTATTGCAATGACAACGTAGACCATACCGGGCATAGTACGAGCTCTAGCTACTTATCTAATTTTTTTTACTTCAGAGAAGTATGAAATAAATAATGTCATAAATTTTCATTACCTATTGTATTTACAGTAAGATAGCTAGAACAACTCCCTTACTCGCTATATATATATTTTAGCCCGCATCATTTAATGATATCAAGCAGCCCACCTTCAAAACTATAGACATAACCTCCCTCTGTTTCGTCCCTGGGCTGGACGCTGAGCACCCCCTTTAGCCTTTACCAGGCTTCAGAAGCGGCTGGAAAGAGTAGAAATTGGCCAAATAGAGAGATAACATGTCAGGGGAGTTGGTCCGCTAAAGGAGCACATTTTCCGCGTTTACCAATTTCTACTCTTTCCAGTCGCTTCTGAAGCCTGGTAGAGGCCACACTCCCTTGTCCAACCCCATACTAACACTATAGGTTAAAGTGGAGGTGCATGCAAATTTAACTGTCCACACAGCGCAATCATTGGCGCATCCTTTATGAGTTATGGGACAGTGCCTCCGTCGCTTCGATCTTCGTCCTGCCCTTAGTTCCCTTCCCATATCACTTTCTGCTAATCCTTTCCTTTCTTTGCACTTCTTTCACGCATAAACCCCATACTTATCCATCCTCCATCTTGCCTTATTTTCTTACCCCAACCTAATCTACATGTACATTTGTTCCCCTACACTGAACCCGGGTAAGCGAGTGCAAGGAGCCCCGCGTTACAAAACGGATGGCACGCAGGCTACCAGTCATAAACACATAACAAACCCATTCTCTATCAAGGGCTGTAATCAGCAATCTTATAATTTTATCGGCCAAAAGTTACATTTACAAAGGCAGAAAATCTAATAGAACAAAATTTTCAGTCCTTTATTAAATATGTAAATTACTTTGAAAGATGTGAATCTCTTATCGCTACAAGGAGAGGGAAGGTAGAAAAGCACCGAGAGAAATGGGGAACTCTATATAACTATTGTATTATCCTTTGTTCGACTTATGTTTTACGTTATTGTTATGATTCACCTGTGTCTTCTTTGTGTTTTACATTAATTCTAAAGAATAAAAAAAGGGAAAAAGCTTTCTCCATCTCCAAACCAATTTTATTCCGCTTCCACACACACACACAAAAACGAATCCGATATAACTAGTCATAACATGAACCAGACATTTATCACAATGGATTTACTGTAATACTATCTCTTTTCGCACGTATAGAATTAAATGAAAGAAGAAAGGATGAAAATGACACTACCCCAAATGGCTTTAGGCCTTGTAACTCGTTATTTTCCTCAAACACCGCTACCGCTGGTCAGACTTCTTCCGAAACTATACTAGTATGGCACTCCCTACCACATGGGTTACAAACAACGGCATCCGATGAAATTTATAACAAGGTCTACTAAAGCACACGAGGGACATAAATAAATCATGCGATGTTACAAACATGTCTTCTTTTTAATAACTGTTGTAATTGTGTGTGTAATGTAATTGTATATCGATGTATTTTCAGGTCCTACCAAGAATAGCTGCCACCCATAGGTAGGTAGCTGAAGGAGAGTTGATCCACAATAAACCACAATAAACCGATGCTCCTGTGATGCGTAGGGATATAGCGCACCCGGACCTGCAACTATGAAGAGTTTCTCCCTCATTAATTAATGCCCAGCTTCTCTGGAGATATCATCGTGCCGAAAAGCGTTGCTTATCGCCGCTGAAGAGGGTTACTCAATAAACAATAAACCTGTCCAGTTACATCATGTTTTTACTGTAAGAATCAAAACGTTTCAAAGATATTGACAACAACATCCAGAAAGATTATTAAAAACGTTGATGAACAGATGTAAAAGCGTATAAAACAAGCGCCTTTTTATGCTCAATCAGCTAAAGCAGTAACAACTGCCGTACCATACTAACGGCTCCGCTCCTAAGGCGTCGCGAAAAAAGCGTCCATCTGTCCATCCATCCATCCATCTATCCATCCATCTATCCATCCATCCAGATCCATCCATCCATACATACATACATACATACATACATACATACATACATACATACATACATACATACATACATACATCCGACCATTCATGCATGCATACATCTAGCCAGCCATCCGTTCATCCGTCAATCAATCAATCAATCAATCAATCAACCAACCAACCAACCAACCAACCAACCAACCAACCAACCAACCAATCAATCAATCAATCAACCAACCATCAAACAGAAAGCACCTGTCCAACTAATACCGTTAATTTATTCATCAGAACGCTGCATGCACGGTGAATCACATTACACCATGAATTGGTCATCAGGAGGGAAAATGGTTCACGCCAATCCTAATGGTGCCCATTTTGGATGACAAACGGCATGATTCCACGCCATGCATCAGTGTAACCTGGTTTACTTGCACCATCATGCCTCCCCTCGGGGTAAATGCAATTACAGTATAATGTCATCACACGACTAAGGATTTTGCACACAAAGGACATCGCCAGCTTACTAAAAAGGGTCAAGCTATTTTGGGCATGCTAGATTGATTAAGGCCCCGTTCATACGAAGCCGGTGTAGGCGCATTCGATGTGGTTTGGCCGGATTCTGGATTCATGTGGCTCCATCTGAACGCTCCGAATCGCATTGAATGCGCATCGATCCCAATCCACATCTGGAGGCGGATTCAAACCGCCTTGACTGGATCGCGAATTGCGTCTGAACGCGCCGATGCGCATTCATCAGGTTTACTTTGCATATCAACCCGGTCATTGACCTCGGGGTCCGCAAATAACAAGTGGCGGCGTCGGCAACGAATTCTTACAAGGGCCACCCGTAGCCTGCGTCTCCTTCGTACTCCTCTGAGCCGCGCCGGTTGCAAGCGATTATCCATAAAAAAAACACGACAACTTCTAAGGCATGATGCACTTTCACCCTAACCTCTAACATTGGCAAGACACCACCTTGCGTGTTTTTATCAAACAATGAATGTGGTTTAGGCGAATCGTTCTCGGGCACGGTTTAGAAGGAACGTGTGGCACGTGGACAAGATGTGAGGAATGTGGTTTGCCCGAATCGAGCTCAATGCGCATTCGTATGAACGGGGCCTAATTGTCCTCTGCTACGAATCCCAGTGAATCAAAGATATAACTGTTGGTGATATTGTAATTAAGGATGAATGACCCGCCCCGAGGTGTATATGGTGTGCGATAAGGCCTTCTCAGTTGCTATAACCACCGAATAAAACCACCGAGTGAGCGAGGCATACATACACCGAGAAACATGCGGGTCATTAACGTTATTATCATATAACCCATCCAAACTGACCCATATATAAGATACGAATTCCTATATGACGAATAGATCCTTTGATACGATATGTAGATACGTTTTTATTTTGTTATATATTTTCCTACGAATTAATTTATGTCAAGACGGTAAACATTTTTATTCAAAAAAGAAATTAAACATGCTACAAATGTTAACAAAAAGATGCCACTCCCCTTGCATAATGGTACGGTCAAGTGGTCAATCATTCTAATAACTGACCACTTATGATGATTATCCATCAGTTGTAACACTTTCTATGACGTATATGAAATGGAGACTTTTGATTGGTCGACGGCTGGCTATCAATGTTAACTCTGATACTTTCGCTGGGTACCCTAATAACCGTCACTGAAGTTTGTTTGTACCAATCTAGAGAGTTTGTGCCGCTATTTGCGGAGAGGAAGAAAGGGACTCGGCAGGTAAAATAGGTTTTTGATACCATGCTATTTGTGTCGGGCCAGTTTATGATCATGATGATCACAGAATATGATAAAAATCTTGGTCAGTGAGTGAAAATGGTACATATAAACAATTTGAGGATCCGAATGCACACACGATTGATTTGTGAAATAGCAGATTCCATGTTCGCAGGATTGACTCTTTCAAACTTTGGAGTTG